>VZTI01005306.1:670-105644 GCA_013397865.1 Struthidea cinerea
GGGTGACAGGCTGCGAGGGGTGACACGGGCTGCGAGGGGTGACGCGGGCTGCGAGGGGTGACACGGACTGTGAGAGGCTGTAAGGGGCGATGGAGGAGTTGTGAGGGGCTGAGAGCTGATGGAGGGGTGGTGAGGGTGGCTGTGAGGGTCGATGGGAGCTTTGAAGGATCGGGGGCTGTGGGGGGTGACAGTGAGGGACTGTGAGTGGGATGCAGCTCAAAGCTGAGGGAGTGTGAGGGGTGATGAAGGCTGAGGGGGTGATAGGAACTGTGAGGGGCGGTGGGTGACAGTGAGGGGCAGCGTGGGCAGACAGGGTGGTTGAGGCAGTGTCGTGATAAGAGTGTAGAAATTTGGTGGAAAAGAAACCCCTTGTGATCCAGCTGGTCGTTAGAGATCAAAGAGGGTGAGGGTAGCTGAGCTTAATCTCTGATTTTAACCAGTTTGGCACTGTAAGTGGTTGTATTCAATAGGAACTTCCATGAGCACAGGTTCTCAAACAGACCATGTTCAATACTGTGAGTCTGGTAATGTTCAATAAGAACTTCCACCGTCACAGATTCATGAGTAATGTGGTTTATTGAAGCAGCAGAAATACAAGGGGGAATGGAAAGGGGAAATAACTGAATGAGTGTATGTTTTGATTAGATTCTCAGAAGAAATTCTGTACTCAGAGGATGGTGAGGGCCTGGCACAGGGTGCCTGGAGAAGTTCTGGCTGCCCCATCCCTGGAAGTGTTCAAGGCCAGGTTGGCCAGGGCTTGGAGTAACCTGGTCTAGTGGAAGGTGTCCCTGCCCATGGCAGGAGGTGGAACTGGATGAGCTCTAAAGTCCCTTCCCACCCAAACCATTCTCAGATTCTGGGATTCTGTGAAATGCAGATTTAGAATTGCCCTAGATGGATGCACTAGCTGTGATAGAATAATAACAGTAGTATAGTGTTAGCCCAGGTGGTAATCATCATCCTCATCATCATCTTATGTAGAAGCTTACAATGAATGCTTAGGAGGAGGGAGAGGAGAGTAGCCCATCAACTGTCTCTGAGGTCCTTTTGGGTCTTCCTCCTAACTGGGTGAAATTTTTATCCTCCTTATACAAAACCAAATCTTATCCCTCTGCCCTTTCTTCACATATAGCATGATCTAAGCAGAGAGCAGATTAATACAGTCATATATGTGGGACTACGTACTTAATTAAGCCTATTAGCATATGCAGGGCTGTGCATTTTAATATCTAAATGACTCCTAATCAGGGAAAGGTGTTGTTGTTGTTCTTGTTGTTGTTGTTTTTAATGGTGTCCTTCAAAGTTCTGGTCAGACAACTTTGTTCTCTTTTGTTCCATTCTTCAGAGCCAGAGCAGGATCATCCCATCTCCACAGGACCTACTCCTTCAGGGCCTTTCCTGACATCAGCTATGCAGCTCTCCATCCACAGAGATAACACAGAGGGTACACAGCAAAGGCTCTAGATATTAAGCCTTAGCCCTTGTTTGGCTCCTTGGTCATCATCCCACAGACAGTAGTGCTGGGTGAGGAGAACTCGGGCTGTGCTTCTGCCCTGGGGGCTGGGAAAAGCTCTGCGCAAATACTAGAAACAATTGTTGCTTCAGGAAAGCTTTAAAATCTGACTACTTTTGTGCTCAGTAACAATATGATTGGCTTTTTTTTTGCAAAGCCTGCAATGTCCAGGACAGCAATTGGTTCATTTTAAAGATGAAGGATTTCCATAGTGTTTATTTGACTTGGCTTGGCAGCAGTGTTCTGTTTACGACTGGATAAACAACTGCCACATTAAAGATTATTAACTAGCAATGCTTCAGTGGCCAATAAAGCACTAATCTTTTATATGGTGTTGTACATGTACACAGCTTGGTATGGCAGGATCTTGCCAAAGAGATAACACATCCCTTACCCGGAAGGTTTACAATCTAAAGGAAACCACAAAGGACCACAAGGAAAGTATGAAACATGATAATGAAACATAAAACACACAGAGGACTTGGAGCCACTTGCAGCTGCATTTTAAACGGGGTCTTAAGAGGGTCTTTCGTTTTTACGTTAAAGCTACTGGGCAGTGATTAGAGGCAAAATAAAATCCTAGAGTGGTTTGGGTTGGAAGGGAGCTTAAAGCCCATCCAGTCCCACCCCCTGCCATGGGTGGGGACACCTTCCATTAGACCAGGTTGCTCCAAGCCCTGTCCAGCCTGCTCTTGACCACTTCCAGGGATGGAGCAGCCACAGATTCTCTGGGGACCCTGTGCCAGGGCCTCAGCACCTCATTGTAAAAGTCTTCCTAATACCTAGTCTAATCTCCCTTCTTTCAGTTTAAAACCATACCCCCTTGTCCTGTTGCTACAGGCCCTGCTGAAAAGCTTGTCCTCACCTTTCTTACAGACCCCTGTTAAGTCCTGCAGACAGACACAGCAGCCACTGTGCTGTGACAAATGGTCAGTGGGGTCTTGGGCAGTGCTCGGCCCTATGCTCTGCTGGTGTCCAGGCAGGGCAGTCCCACTGCTCCAAAGTCCCACTGCTCCCTAAGCTCCACACTGGGGGGGAAGCAGTAAGCAGTCCTGGTAATGTGCTTCCTTTAAGGCTTCCTTGTGGCTGGCTAATGCTACTGTGGACACCAATGAACTCGTGTCATGGAGCATGAGAGCCATTTCCAAAAGCTGTGCTGAGAAATAATTTGTTTATCCAAATATAAATTGGAAATAAAATACATTATTTTATATTCACTGGTGTTTGATTCTGCAGGGTCCTAAAGGGCACTTCCACACATGTAAAGCATTATGTTCCTTGTGCTAAATGAAGCTGAGCTAGCAAGGAAAGCAGGTTTAAAAGAGGATGAAAGCAGAGGAAGAGGTGTGAGGACAGAGATAAGTGTGGGCAGCATTTGCTAAGATTTTGTAGGAGGATGAAAAACTTTCATCTGTCTTCAACATTTATAGATCCTTTCACCGTAATATGTGGGACTTACGTATTTTGTGTACTTGGGCTCACGGTGCCCCTCTGAGGTAAAGCAGTGCTGGTGTTCTCATGTCCCTCGCAGGAAACTGCGGCAGAGAGAATGTGTTCACATGGGGGAAAAAAGCTGGGGTTTGACATGCTTTGGAAAAGCAAGAGCAGGCACAGGGAGAGGGAACAGACTCCCAGAGTTTCTCTGCTGAAATGTGAACCATGATTGGAGCTGAACATACTCTTTAGCCAGACAGTTGTTCTTAGTGTTCCGAAAGTAGGAATAATTGAAGGCTCTCCCCAAACTTCTGTCCTGATGCTCAGTGGTGCACTATCAAGAGATATTTTAGGAGTATAATGGTGACTAAAGCCTCTGCATTGCCTGATGGTTTTACCTAATTCCAGTATTCTGGGTGCTATAGGGGGATAGAGTTCAAGGAGGCAGAGATAAGATAAAGGGCACAGACATAAGATCATGTGGGGAAATCCTTCAGGAGAGGGGCCTGTGTGAATGCAGGATAAAAGGAGACAGCAGTGGGCAGTGAAAATGGCAGATGATATGGGCAGAGTGGATGCTGTGTGCTGTAAAACCTTGGAGCCCACATGGCTATATGAGTAATCTCCACCAGCCTGTGTTCAGGCTGTTGGACTGTCTGTGCCTGTGAGAGAGAGGGTGAAGACCTTGCTTGAGTAGCTGTCTGATGGCTGGTGGAAAACACGTTTGAATGCATCTACTCCTCTTCCTGGAGGAAGATGTTCATTGCTGACAGCTTTACAGAAGCCAAGGAATGCCAAGGCTCTCTAAGTCCTGCAGTGGTTCAAATAAAGAGCAAGACCCGGGGATCCCCTGGGCATGGAGGGCAGTGAGTCTACAAAGGCTTTCTAGGGATGAAAGAAGGATCTTTGTTTATATCAAACTAATTCTCAGAGTTTTGGAACACTTTCACGTAGCATGAAATGAAGTAGTTCCACACGTGCGGCGTTGGGTGAAGCCTGTGACCTTTGGGTTTGTGTCTTGATGGTGGCTTCTCTCTCTGTTCTCTGAAGAACAAGAACAAGTGAGCTCATACTGAACCATTCCTTTGTGTGGGAATGCTATTCCCCCTGAACATACATTTTCCAGAACCTACAGGAACTAAAATTTCTCTGTGTGTACAGTTATATATCTCACATTTCCTTATGAAACCAGGCTGGTGTTATGGACTAGGCACTGGATGCAATGGAGGCTTTTTGGCAGGGGCAGTGGAGGGACTGGAAGGCTGGATTGGGAAGCCACATGAAAGCAAGAAAAGAAAAGCAAGCGAGGAAGGGCTGAGTGGACGGAATGATCCATCACATGAGAACTGTCCTCGTGCGTGTCCAAAAGCCTTGGAGAGGTGGTTCGCACTGGTAAGGTGGGCAGAGGAGAATCTGGAGGATCATCAGGGGATGCCAGGAAGCACAGAAGGCTGTTAGGCCAAAGCCTAAGCTGGGCTAGTAAAACAGTGGCTTTGCTGGTCCCACAGCCATGGGGTTTGCCCTGGGCTGCTTGCATGGAAAGCTGATAAGACTCGGCAAAGTCTGACCTCATGTGGGTAAAACTGGGAATTACCAGGGGATAATTAAGCAAATCTTTTTCCTATCACGTGCCAGCATCTTAATGAGAAGTTGCTCAATGGTGTGGATCACTTCTCTTCCACTTGCAGCAGCTAGATGTGGTTCTGCCTCTCTAGATGAGCTGCTGATGTTACTCCTGGCAATGAGGTGGGCTGATGGTCTCAAAACTGGGAGAGTGCTGGTGGATGTTTTAATGACACGGAATGTGGTCGTGAAGGCAGCCAAGCATTTCTCTGTGACTGCAAGAAGTGCTCTGTGGATGCTGTGTTTTCCATTTGGTTGGATGGGTTGCAGCCACCTTTTTGTGTTTCTTTGTCCCTTCCCTTGCCCCAGCTATGGCAGCTCCTGCCTTTTAGGGGTGAGCAGTCTCATTGTACCATGAATGTGAAAACTTAACTTCTGGTACTGGGTGATCCTCTTGGTGCAGAGAGGGGATTTGTGAGAAGGGAATTAGCAGTTTCCCTTTAGGATGATTTTAATCCCCCTCCTCCATGAGGAGGCTGTGGTGGTGTGTGGTACACTCCCAGCGTATCACACCAGGTATTCTGGAGTGTGATGTTGCTTGTTAGGTTCCAGCTTTGGCTGCAGGTCCTGCTGTGGTGTTCCATACCTGGTAGGGTCCAGCCCACAGAGATTCCTCTGGCTAATGGGCGTCTTTGGGGCACTCTTACCATCTCCTGACTCTGGAGGAGGACAGTTCATTGCAGAAGGATCTTGCACATGACAGTTTGCCTCCCCCCGTGGGGTGCCTGCCTGATGACCTGGGATCTTAGAGAATGACTCATAATCCAAGGGCTTTTCCTGGGAAGGTGATTCTGAAGGAGTTTGGTTTATTCCGAGTGCTAGTGTATCCTATAAGCTCCAGGGACTGTTGGTCAGTCACATGCTACATGGATGAATAACTAAATGTTTTATTTATGCCCTGCACTGCCTTTGATGTTGGCTTGGTCCCTTTCTTCCCCCTGCACTCCTCTGCACCAGTTCAAACACAGCACTGCCTTTTCTCAGGGGGCTCATTGGCTTTCATCAGGCAAAGCAGGACCTTTTTGTGGGAATTGGGGTCCCTCATAGCATTATGTCTCTATCTGGGCTGCTGGCTTTGGGTCTTCAGGGTCTTTGGTGCATTTACCTCATAATGTGATTGAGTTGGAGCAGTGAGGGACCTGCAGAGCTCACAGCAGAGGTGGCTGGACAAGTAAGTTCAAAACCAGGCTGCAATCCTATGGATCTCCTTTTTAGAGACCTGAGAATAGGCTGAACCTGCCTGGGTGAAGGATAAGAGGGTACGGTGCCCAGAGGGCCTCTGCATGGAGAGGGTTCCTGTCTGTCTCAGCCAAACAGCCTGGGCAGGCTTAGCTCTCAAGAGGGCTTTCCACCAAAATCCATGGCACTGGGTGCTCTCAGGCCTGCCTGTGTTCTCCTCTAAGGCAAAGCAGAACCTGCAATTAGTGTTTCCAGAAGGTGTGAAATGGAGCTGGAGCAAAAGCAGGCTCCGTGGTGCTCTGGCCCAGGCCTGGTCCTTGCAGCCTTCGCACCTGTGCCAGAGCATGAATTGCTACTCTGTGCTGGTGCCCCTCACCCCTCCGCACACTCTGTTTTCATTAGCGTGTGCTCTTTGGTTAAGGACCCTTCTCACTTCCAGCTGAACAAACACTTTCCATCGCGTGTAAAATCCAGCTTGGTGCTAATAGGCGTCTCCCCCCACCTTCCTCCCTCCCCTTTACCACCTTTTCTGCAGTTGGCAGGACAAAAAAGTGTCGCTATTACCTGACTTATTATCGGCACGGGACTGTAATTTATGACATATACTTGGTAAAGTGCCATGCTGAAAACATTTATGGCCCTCTTCGAGACCTGTGGGGTGGTGGGGAGAGCAATGGCTGTGAAGGGGAAGCCAGTTGTTCCACTGTTGCAAAATACTGCACAGTCCAAAAGCTTCCTCTGCCTTCTGACAGCAGCGCTGTGGGCAGTGGGCTCAGCACCCTGCTCTGCCGATGTGAGAGCGGGTTGAAACACCAGTGCCCAGAACAGATGTGAGGTTTTTCTGTCCTTAGGAAACACACCGATGATGATGACTCTTTGGGAATTTATTGAATTCCCCATCTTTATTGCTTTTAGTCCTGCACAATCTTACCCTTCATTGCAGGATCTCAGACCCTACCTTCCTCATGTTCCTCATACAAGTGTCACCTCCTCTTTCCTCTGCTGGCTTCAAGTCCCTGTTCTCTCATGGGAGGGTCTGCAGAAGCTGCCCCATGTGCAGCAGGTCAAGCACAGGAGCTGTGAATAACTCCTCTGAAAGGCAGGCATTACAGCAGGACAGCTGCCCTCCAGCAACCAGGTTCATGCCCTGTCTGAAAGAAACAACCCAATCGTTTGGTTCTCAATATCTGGATTTGACCTGAAAATGTGCTGTGGAGAGAAGGGGGCAAATGAATTGTCATTGCTGTAGGTGGGCTAGATTTGAATATCAAGGGGCAAGGGAAAGTCCTGGCAGCAGTGACTTTTTCAGTGACTGAAGAGAGATTTGTGAGAAATGGGACTTTATATCCCAGTCTTGAGATGAGTGGTATGGAAATCTAGCATGGGAAAGAGTTTTTTACACTGGGCTATTTGCTGGTTACTGAAAAGTTAATGTTGACTGTTGAGCTCCTCTCAGGAAAACGTCATCATTCATCTTTCAGAGGTATTTGGAGCTTGGCTGTCTGCCCTGTCCACTTGTTGTGATTCAAAGGATGGGAGCAGAGATCATCCAAAACATTTCCTAGCTTCAGGAGCACACTTTCCCTGAAGCTGCTCAGTTAGAAGGAGCATTTGCTTGGCCTGCAGTGAGCCAGGCTCTCTGTACACTGGGGGGAAGGATCACGTGGCAGTTTGTCCTCTTTCTTCGGTTCGGGCTTTGCCAGCTGCTGGGTGAGAAGCAGGTCTCTGCAGCCTTCTGCTTCAACACTGCCATGTGTGCATCCATGTGCTGGAGCTAAAGGAGATGTTCTGGCTGGGGTTGAGTCCTGGATGCTCTCTGCTACTTGCTGTCTGAAGGTTTGCAAGATGAAGCCTTGGGAGCTGGATGACATAAGGAGATGTGCCGAGCCCACAATGCCAAGCTAACGCTGCTTCCAGAGTCATCATCTCTAGCTGCTGTTATTTCTGGATATCTTGTCCAAAGGGTCCCAAGGCTGAGGGTTTGGTCTGGGAGAATGCCTTGAGCCAGAGTTGCTACATTCCTGCTGTGGTTGGACAGAATGTGTGTTTTGGATGGCATTTATTTCCCCAAACAGTAGCTATGTAGAAGTTTGCCATCTGGTGTAATTTTGTCCTCTGAGCTCCATCTGTCCTGTGCAGTGGGGAGAGACTGAAGCCTCCTGTGAGTGAACCAGCTCATTTTGTCTTAAGCACTGTCGGGTGGAGCAGGTTGCTCTGGAGCTGATTCTGCTTCTTCTCACTGGACCTTAGACATTTAGGTGCCAAACTGGGTGCTAAAATCAGAGGTGAAACTCCACCCCGGCCCCCTTCCCCCACCGCTTTCACTGATGAATGGCAGTTCATTTCCCAGGATTTGCCTGTGAGATGGGAGCTGGGAATGATCACCTCAGTCCAAGTGGCTTTCCCTACGACAGAGTTGACAGACCTCAGCAGATCCTCAGGGAGATGATGTTCAGGAGTACCCTGGACACCATCAGCCTTGAGGAATTGTCTGTCCCCCCGCTTTCACTTTTTGTGTGAGGGAGGGATGGTGGGAAGCACTCATTGTCTGTGGGGTCTGAGACACCTTTTGGCCTTGTTCTGTTGACTGAGTTCCAGACACTGCATGTCCAGGTCAAATCTCTACCTGGATCCTAGAAAGAGTTCCCCTTTTTCAGATGGTGAGAAGCAGATGGGTGGTGCTGGATCCTGCTGAAAACAGGGAAGAACCACAATCTTGAAAGGTTTCCCAGTGTCCTGCAGGATGAAAGCATTTAGCTCACAATAAAACCTCTGCTGAGTGCAAGATTATTCAATGAGAAAAGGTGGGGCGAAATGGCAAAAAATGGCAACCTGTCTTAAGAAAGTTCACCTGATAAAAATCATAACATGGGATCAGCTTTCTCTGCTTTCTTGGCTTTTGGCATGTGTAACCAAGTTCTGGCAGGCAGGGCAAATTTCCTTCTCCCTGGGGTCGTTAAAAAAGACCATTTCCCCATTTAAAGAGTGGGAGGGAGGTGGGGATGGAAGGGGGAGCTGAGCCAGGCAGCAGGCAAGCCCTGCCCACACTGCTGCACGAGTTAGCAGAGCCATGGCTCTCCCACCCCCACCACTCTCCATGGCGTTAGGCACGTGGGATTGAGGGGGGCTGGATGGGTATGAAAGCAAACACACATCTGGAAGTTCCTCCAGTTAATTGGGCAATTATTCATACCACTCTTGCTGGAAGCAGCCTGCTACTGCTGAGCCAAAACCAACAACAACAGACCGTGGGCGTACTCCACCCCTGCTTGGAGAGGGGAGGCTTGTGTGGCAAGGTGGGGCTGCAGAGGGCGAGTTAAGCAGTGAGGGCATGGACCCACTACTCCTGGGCTGCTCTGCTTGGCTGTAGCTGTGGGTGGGTAAGCCCTGGAGACCCTGGATGTGGTGAGATGCTTGGGAAGCACTTGCTCCCCACCCAGGTGGGGAGGGGGAAGTTGCTGCTCTGGAGCAGCATGAGAACCCAAGTCAACTTGTGTTGGGTTTTATTAGGAGCTTGGCAGGCGGTGGTGTTGGTGAAGGTAGTCCAGGCCCAGCTGTGCTCTGTAGCACTTTACTCCTCGTAAATAGAGGGTTCACTGCCATTTCTGCCCAGCTCCCACCTGAGTGAGGCTCTGGCAGCCCACGTTCCCCTTTTCCATCCCTCCTCCATCCCTTCACTTTCCTCACATCCCTAATTCGTTCCTTCTTCGTCTGACAGCAATGTCACTGCTTGTCCCCATTCCCCGCCCATTTTCTGGTAGAGGTGCTGTGCAGGTGAAGTTCTGAGGGAATGCAGAGCTGGCTGGCTTTGTCTTTGGCAGTTCATTTCCCAGGATTTGCCTGTGAGATGGGAGCTGGGAGTGATCACCTCAGTCCAAGTGGCTTTCGCTGTGACAGAGTTGACAGACCTCAGCAGATCCTCAGGGAGATGATGTTCAGGAGTACCCTGGACACCATCAGCCTTGAGGAATTGTCTCTCCTCCTTCTCATCTCTGTATCTGGTGGGATGTAGGGTTGCTCCCGAGGCTGAATTGTCTGGGATTGCGTATCCGTGTGACAGACCACATCTTGAAAGCATTCCCCTGGAACCATGGCTGACTGCTCTTTGAGTGCTTCGCCATTCCTTCCTTGCTGCTGAAGCCCACGGGAAGCCTTCCCCTTCCAGCAGAATCTCTTGATTGATAAAAACAATCCCCTTCTCTCAAACCGTGCCTGCCGCACAAGCTGGGGGTGCTGTGTTTGGCCCATCACTTTGCCTGAGAGCACATCTCTGGCACTGGTAGTCATTGTGGCAGCCTCAGAAGTGCACGCAGTGCTGGGATCCACCAGCATAATTGGAGCCAGTTCCAGCTAAGCCTTGCTGGGATATGAAAGGAGAAGAATTCCCGTGGTTCCCTCTTTCCTTTTCTTTTCCCCTCTGCCATGAGATGGGTCTTCTCTAAAGAAATTTATTGCCATTAACTCAAGATCTTCCTTAGGATAACATAAGTCCGACAGACAGTTTGGCTCCAGGACGAACGTGCAAACGTAAGCAAGGCTGGAGTGGGTCACGCCACAGAGCTGTCGAGTACAGGATCCTCTCCACAGCATCACTGGAGTGAGTGCTGTAGGAAAGGGCTGGAAGCAATGCGTGCATGGCATATGTTGTCTTGCCTCTTCTTTGACGGGCCATGGATGTGCTGAAAGGTTTATCAGCAAATATTTTGTATCTTTGTTTGTCCATTTTTGAAGTGTCTTAGATGGTGCTAACTCAGAAAGGCTTGGGGATGTAAAGTTCTCTGCATGAGCTTTAGTAGTGGTCTCAAAAGTACTGTGAGGACATCTCACCATCAAAAAACACTGGAGAGAGGGGAGCATGATTCCCGGTTTTACAGGAGGGAGTGAAGAATTTAAATGACTTATCCAAAATTTCAGTGGGAATCCTTAACAGTGTGTGGTGTTGAAACCAGATTCTCAGACTCCTGTGACTGTTCAGCTTTCCTCTTTGATAATCACCCACACAGAGATCTAAGTTAGGATTGGAACTTACCCTCCAGCTAATGCAGAAATAAACCTAACTGAAGGGAAAGCGTTCCTTATTGTCCAGCTGGATGACTGTACTGCAGAAGGAGAACATCGCCAGGTGGAGAAGCCAACCAAGACGACCTGCTTTGTCAAGGATTAGGAAATGGAAACATTGTTGAGGGTCCAGCTGAGGAAATACGATCCTGAAGGTGCTCAAAAAAATCAAGATTTGTGGTGGAAAACAGTTTCAGGGAACAGGAGAGAGTTAGGGACAGGATCTGCTGTTCAGCCAGAAGGGAGAGGGTAGAGCCGCCAGCCATGTGGAAGGGATGGGAAAGGTAGGAGGGTGTGTGGAGCTGGGCACAGAAATGGAACAGCTGAGATACAAGCACCAAGGGACAGCTCTCGCTCTCACTGAAGGGAATGGACTGACTCCCATTGACGTCAATGAGGGCTGAACTGGGACCCTTGCGAGAAATATATTGAACACAGACAAATCCAGCAAAGTCAAAACAGATGATGCAGGCCGCTTAATACAGTCACAGGGAGCTGATTGCGAAACCTCCTAATGAGGCAGTTCTGTCAAGCAGACATCCAAGCCCAGTAGGCTCCTGCCTAGGAGAGGAACATGGGAGGCTGCGGTTCTGGAGAAGGCATGCCCAAGATGGAAGGCTGAAATGGCATGGGATAGGTCCTCACTGGGCTTCAGCACAGCCCCACCCACCACCATGTTTATGTGACCTTCTAGCTATCTTACCATATTCCAGGTACTTCTTCTTGAGCTTCCCCTGTCCCACCAACGGCTGTTCTAAAGCTAAGGTGTGGACAGACTGGACAAGTTGTCACAGAGGAATACAGTGCTGTACCTCAGCTGGCGGTGGGGGCAGCCATGTGTGCACATGCCTAATCCATGGCACATGCAAGTCAGTTCAAGTAAGCCAACGCGACAGAACCGCATTGAGCTGGCTGAAGTGACCTTATTTGCAAGGACTAAGCAAATGCACATGGACTGTAACGCTGACGTGCAGTAACCAGTTACCGCGTGATAGCCGGTTCCTGTGTTTGCGCTCAGCCTCTGACTCATCACCCCAAACTCTTCCCTTGCTGTGCTTCTCAGTCCCTTGTTCCAGGTTCCCAGCGCCTGGTTTCCTCTGCGTCAGGGATGTCTGTGATCCTACCACAGCCCCTTGTCTGTCCAGAGAGTAGTTTTGGCAACTCTCCTGCTCTGCTCCATGGAGTCTCAATGATCTGCTCCAGGTTCAGGCTCTCCTAGTCCTCTTCTGATGGTACTCAGCCAGCCAGTTCCCTGTGGAGACCCAGGTCACGGCTCAGAGTGTATCCCCTCACTCCACAAACCCTTTCCAGCCCAGTAGGCCTCCTTGGGCACCTGGACCTCTCTCTCCACCATCTTTACTTGTGTTCCCCACCTGGAGAAAGCACTAAGTCCAGACATGGCTCTACCTTTAGAGAGCAAGGAGATGTGGAGCACTCCAGTGAGGTCAGTGGAGAGATCTCGGCAGTATCTTCCCTCTGGCACAGTGGGAATTTGGAAAAGGTGATGGAGTTGAAAGGAGAGGGCAGGATGAAGTTACTAGTGTGGAATATGAAGGTGAAAATAGAAGGAGCTGAGTTTCTGGGTGCTCCTGAGGATGTCTCATCCTTGACCAAGCACTGGTTCAGGCCGAAGAGCAGAGACTTCGGTGAAGCCACACTTACTCTACACCATGTTGAAACAGAACTCAGTTCAGAAAGATCCATTTCCCCTAAACCTGGAGTTGTACTATCTTAGCTGTGTTATGACAGAAGGGACGGATCTAAATCAACTGATTTGTAGGTGGAAAATTCAAAGGAATGGGAAGAGAGCACAGAAGTGGAGACAGGCAGGGGGCATCGTTGCTCTTAAAATGGTCCTACACTGTATCGCAGCTTAGATGTTTTGGGAAGAGTGGAATTTCACTTTTGATTCCCCATGGATAGACTGGACTGAAACTTTACCCTTCTTTTCATCCTGGATTCACTGAAATAGCAGCATCTTGTACAAGGACCAGCTTCCTTGATGTAAGAGTAATGTTTGGTGGGGAATCCAAGAGTGTGCACAGGAAAAGCGGTAGACATAGGGACAGGGTACTGGCAGTGGGCATTGAGGCATTGCATGAACTTTCAGGAATGGAAGGAGCAAAGCCGAAGTGCTGGGGCCAGCAGGCATAAAACACACCAAGAGGAGCCTCTTTCAACTGTGCCAGATGCAAAATGAAGGCTATGGAAAAGCGTGGGCTTGCTGTATAGTGGGGCAGAGGACCTAGAAACAAAGGGCATGGAAAAGGCAGATATTCAATACTTTTTTGATGCTGGGACCAATAATGTTTAATGCCTTTTTTAATGGCTTAGAGTGCACTCTCAGCAAGATTAGGGACAACCAGTTGATACCCCTGAGGGCACAGCTGCTAGTCAAAGGGCACTTCACAAGCTGTTGTCTGTGCTGTGCTGTGATGTGCATTTCAGGGCTGATGGCCTGGCTTTCTCTGCTGCCTGCACTGCTTGTTTGCTTCTTGCTTCCATTTCAGGCAGCCCTCTTTCTTCGAAGATGGTGGAAACAACCATTCCTTCTCCAAGCGAGCAGCTGAAGGGACTGTGTTAGACTAGTCACACCTCGGCGAGTGAAATTTGCGCCGTGAGCCATAGTTCTATGCTTGTGGGTTTCCCACAGTAACAGTATCACCAGGATGTATTCACAGCATTGTCACATGTAGGCTGCTGCATCAGCCTAATGCACTTTTGCTAAGGACTTGCCTCTGGGCAGTCAGGTGGGAAAGAGCCTGGGTATGAGAGGAGGTGTGGGCTTGAAGGAACCCTGCTCCAGGTTAGCTCTCCAGCCACAGCCTGGCACAGAGCTGCTTCCCTCTCCGTGCAAACTGGCACATGGGGACTGTGTTCTTGGAGAGGAGCTACCTGAGTGGTTCACTCTGTGTGGTGAGGTAAAGGTGTTTCTGGAAGCACACAGGAAAGCAGCAGCATCACCACCTCCTTAGCTGTGCGCAGCCGTACAGCACTATGGGCAATACTGTGTCTTCTGAACTGTATGTGGGACAGCCTCCCCCAGCAGTGCTCCTACTCTTCCTTATTCATGGGCATATCATAAAGGGAGGTGTTATTAATAATAAGACTGATTTTTCTCTCTGCTGTGTCTTTTTATAGCAAACACTGCTCCTCTCCACGTTCCATGACTCTTCACCTCCCCTGGACATCTGTATGGGTATATTTATTGACATGGCAGCATGCAGCAGTCAGCGCTGCCAAAGTCAATGTGTCCCGTGTCTGTTGAGGGTAGGCTGGGGCTGTCAGCTGTGTGTCTCCTGAGAGATACCAAGACTGTTTGTTGACTTTGCCTTTAGCTGGTGTTAGATAAACAGTGGAATTGTATTATTTTTGTGCTTCTTCCTATGACCAGCTTAAGCATTGTAGTGGGCACATCAGTCACTGACATCAATTGTTTCCCCTGGATTTTGTTCTGAGTGTTTGGTGAAGCCTGGAGAAAAAACACCATTATCTTTGAAACTATCTGAAAGGGTGAGAAAATCATGACCCTTATGCTGTTCTGGGGCCTAGCTGTGACTGATGCTGCCTGACATTTTTGGGTGCTGGTCTCACAAGGTGGGGGGCTTCTTCTGCCCATCAGGTACAGGTGTTCTCGGTCATTCTGTTTATCAATGTTAAATTTGCTGCTTTATGGTGGTGGCATCCTCAGTGCAAAACCAGAGGCAGGAAGCCTGGGCAGCCTGTTCAAGGGAACCTCACCTCCCAGGGCTCTCTTTTCTCTGGTGGATCCTCTGGTGTCCTGGAAAGTGTGAGTCCCACATAAACACCTCTGCATGAGGAGGTGTTTGGAGAAGCTCTGTGTACTCTTTTCTGGTGTCTGATAGAAGTTGAGCTCTTACAGCAGCTTTCTGTATGGGCTCCTCCTATGCAACTGGTAAAGAGAGGAATCCCATGTCATAGGTCGAGTCAGACCATTGGCTTCTTGATGCCGCTGTCTGATCTGGGTGAAATTTGCTGATGGGTTCCGAGCTGTTGGGGATGGATGAACAAACACAAACAGCAGGATTGCTTGAGTTTTATTTCCACTGGAAACCAGGCTGAAGGAGACAGCTCCACTATTCCCTACGGGATTGCTTTTGACCGAAAACATTGCAGATGTCATGCTTCCTGGTACCTGCATGGGATCTTTTGTTGGTATAAACTCATTCTATGCCTTTGGAACCAGCTGGCAGATGCTGATGTGCAACAGCTGGCCTGAAATGGCAGATTCTGCTGCACAGGGGTTTCAAAGAACAGGCAACCAGAGGAGAAAATTGGGTGAAGAAATGCTTGATCTTGAGCTTCTGCCAACAGAGGGCAAGACCTGCTGACACAATAGGGACACAGAAGTAAGACCAGTCATGTTCTCAGGTGCTGGGGCCTTTCAAAGTGAGCATGCTGGCCCTGGTGGGGTGCGCTTGCTCCAGACAGGTCCTTCCCACTGGACTTCGAAAAGCAGGAGGATGAAGATGCTGGGAGAGGTGACTCAAGTAGTTTTTGGTCTTATTTTACTCACAACTTGGGACTTTTGTTTGTGACACAAACATAAAAGCTAGGGGCCAGTCTCCCTCTGCAGCACAGCAGAATCATAGAATCTTAGAAACTCCTGAGCTGGAAGGGACCTACAAGGATCATTGAGTCCAACTCCTGGCCCTGCACAGGACAAACTCAAGAATCCCACCATGCACCTGAGAGCCTTGTCCAAACATTTCTTGAACTCTGAGAAGCCTGGGGATGTGACCACTGCCTGGGGAGCCTGTTCCAGTGACCACCCTGTGGGTGAAGAACCTTTTCCTAATATTTGATCTAAACCTCCCCTGACACAGCTTCATGCTTTGGTTCTTCACCATGTGTCAATAAATTATGCCTAATCAGCAGGATTAGAGCATGTCACAGTTTCCTTCCAGGCTCTGTGTTCAGCTTTCCTTCCCACAAAACTCAGCAAGGGAGAGGGCAGGTCAAAGAGTCCACAGCTGGTGTGAGTGATGGTTTAGCACAGACAACATATCTGAACCACAAAAATGGTGAGTGGAGTTGCTGCTCTGGTGTGATTCAAGGCTCTTTAAGAAGAACAGGAGAGATAAGGAGAACCAGGCAAACTATCCTTGGAAAGATAAACAGAAAATACAAAATGACTTACTGTTGAGTTAGGAAGAACAACTGCTGAGAGCAGCAAACGTGTTTCTAGACAAAGAACTGCAAACATTTTAAAAGGGAGCCAGAATAAAGAGACCATGAACAACTGGACAGGCTGTGACCTCCTCTGAACCTGAAGGAGGAGCCTGGCAGAGCTCCCCAGCACATCATCTCCACATTCCTCATGCTCTGCAAACATCTGCCCAGCACCTTGAGGTCTTGCTAATGGCAGTGCATAGCACTGCTTAGGGCTGTATGTAAGTCCAGGACAGTGCCTGACAGCTCAGCTCCTGCTGCCTGGACTGACTGACCTTGGCATCGAGTGGGAGGGATGACTGTTATCCTCCTGCTGTGGAGCAGTGATGTGATTTGATTCCCACAAAATACTGGTGCTGAAATGTGTTTTTGAGTCCTGCAGTTTGGGTACAGTTGCTGTTTCTTTGGACTGTCTCCTACTTCTCAATCCTCATCACAGAAGACCTCAGAAGTAGCAAAGATGAAGAACTGAAAGACCTTGTTTTTACATTACAAAAAATACTCTTTCTGGCTTCTTATTTTCTATCATGGCCAATCACACTGCCAGTCTCCCTTTCCCATGGCCCGTAATGAGATTCTTGAGGCTGTCCTGTGCAGGGCCAAGAGCTGGACTTGATGATCCTTGTGGGTCCCTTGCCTACTCACGATATTCTATGGTTCTGATTTTCCCACCCCTCCGTATCCATCCATTGCCCTTCAGCCCCATCCTTCATCTCCCTCCTGCAGCCTCCCTGGTGCTGTGATGCCATGAGAGCAGATATGCTGCCAGGGGTAGATGGAGATGGTTCCTGCTGTGCCAACGCTGTCTGTGAGCTGTCTGCCTCCTTTTGCAGTTCCTGGCACGAGTCTCTGCACGTCAGCTCCGTGCATTGCGGTCATGCAGCTGTTTGTGGAGCCAACTCATGACTGCAGTATCCCATGCATTTCCCACTGATTGCAGCACCCATGCAGTCATGGATGGCAGCTGGCAGCAATGTGCCAAGCAGCAATAACACATGAGCAAGTCAGCATTGTCTTGTGGTTGTTGCCCCTGGACACTTCAGAATAGCCTGGCCCTGGAGCCGTGTGTTTCCCATGTGGGTCTCCCTCCTCCCTGAGTGGGTTGCACAAGGTGACCTCCGGAGGTCCCTTCCACCCTCAAGCATTCTATGCAGTAAGAATTCCCCCTGTGCAGGGGAGGATGTTCTGGTACGGAGGTGGCATGGCTCCTAGGGTCTGTAGGTGTGGGGTGATGCTCCCCTGCTGGGGCAGGTAGTCTTGTACTCAGACTCAAAGAGGAGAAGAGCCTTTTACCAGGAAATGAGCTCAGGGAGCTGGGTACTCAAGTGATAAATTGCTGGAGTGTGTAGATGTGTGTCCTGTAGCCCTGTGTGGAACCTAGCCCGGAGATCAGGAGCACTTTAGAAACAAGACAGCAAAGACGTGCCTAGGGTTCATGGAGCACAGTCTCAGTCAACCAACTGTTTGCTTTCCTAATGCTGCTCCTGGGAGCCTCAGCTGCCTGACATGATAGTGTGTGTGTCTGTTCTTTCAGTTGGGCAGGCTGAAACACCCAGACACTACAAGGTTTTTCTGCAGAACCAACTGGAAAATCTTTCTTGGAGGCTGTGAGTACACCAGTCTGCCATGGCAAAAACTATCCTTATATGAAGCCATTTTGCAGGACAGTTGGAAACAGATGCTGAGGTAAGCTGCAGGTTCCCCTCTGATAGCACTGTCCCGGCTGTGGATTCCGTGCTTTGCTGGACCACAGAGGTGCATGGCATTCATCAGGATCCTTGCACACCTTGCCTCCACCCAAGGCCACTGTTCAGCTTCAGCATGCCTTCTGCTTCCCTTCCCTGAGGACATGCATGAGCTGGCTCCTACATCCCCTGCAGTTGCTCTGAAATAGGGAGGGGAAGACTGTTACTAGTGGCATAGATGTTCATCAGGCTGCTCCTTCCCACCCTCCAGATAATGCTACTGAGTCTGGCTGGGATGTTTTGGTGCATGGACAAATTTCTGCAGCAAGTGGCAGTGAGGTGAGTGATGCTGGAGGCCTCCTTTGTGATTCCAGGGCAGAGCAGGGTGTGCCTGTCCAACAGAGGCACCCTTGTGGCTGAGTCTGCTACAGGCCAGCTCTCTGAGTATGCACACCTGCAGGTGCATCCCAACAAGGGGAAGGACAGGATCCTTATGCTTTGCAGAGCCTTTCTGCTTGTGGCTGAGGACACCCAGGATTGAAATAGAAGGACAGCACAGTTGTGTCGTGTGGCACCCCAAGTTCATGCTACGTCAGGACCTGACCCTGCCTGGGGTCTCTACCTGCAGGCAGAGGTTTGCCTTGGCCGCAGCAGCTCTGCTCTGTCTCAGATGCAGCTGCCTGTGAGCGGGCCCCACCCAGGCCCGTGGCTCCATCAGCGCCTCCTGTGCTGGGGTGCGTCTGCCTGGAGCTGGGCCCGCGCAGGGGAGCTGCTGTGGGACAAGCACACACAGCCAGTCTGCAGCCCCTGTTCGCTGTTGATCCCGACCAGGTGCCCTCACCTTTATTCCCCCACCACGGCTCTGTGTTGTGAAACACTGACTGCCTTACACCAATGAGACAGCCAGGCAGCAAGAGACAGCAAAGTTTTTTGTCTGGTCATGCAGGGCTCAGGTTCCCCCGTGCTCACACATGGCATTATGAGCAGGGCAGGGGTACAGTGTCAAAAGACAAAGATCTAGGGGTGGGGCAAATACTAGGAAGAAATGGGATGGTCCCGGAGCAGAGAGAAGCAAAAAAGGTTACAGAGAAGACAGTGAGGAGCTGCTTCAGAGGAGCCTTCTGCTGAGCTCTGAAGCCTGATGCTCCATAGGCCAAGTCCTCAGCCAGTGCAAAGATGTGTTAGCACTGAACGGCACAGGGACATCGTGAGGTGGCTGTCACAGACCTGCACCCACAGCTGGGGACCTGCACCTCCTGAAAAATGCTCCTGCTGAGCTCCCTGAGACCCTCACGGCACACCTGGCCAGGGCTGGTCGGGGCCAGGGCTGGTCGGGGCAGGCACAGACATCCACCCTGGCACGGGAGCAGGGCCACAGGAGGGAGCAGCATCCCAGCCACAGTGCTGCTGGCAGTGGAGCCTGCCAGGGAATTACAGATTAATATGGAACTGATCTGAGATGAAACACTTTGGATCAGGACTACAACCAAAAATATTTCGAGTCAGATCAAACTGATCCAAATAAATCTGTTTGTTTCCTGCTTTCCCAGCAGACAGTCAGTCTTAAAGGTCACAGAGCTGAGAAGTGTGGCTGGGCACAAGTGGATTTTCCTTCAGGAAAATTACAATGACAGAAAATTCCTGACCAGCTTTGCCCTAAGGGCGAAGAAGGGGGTGATTCACCTCTCCCAATTTTAGGCCTCTTTGTGAGGAGCTGAGACTGGGAGCTCTGGAACGCAGAGAGTTTGGCATCTCTAGCCAGCACGGAGGTCCCCACTACCCAGGGGACAAGGCCAGCAGGAGTGATGGCTGGTCTCCTGCATATTCCTGCATGCTGAGTGGAGGCTGGGACTCCTGAAAGCAGCCCTCCAAACAGCTGACTTTTGGGCAGTGGGAGCCTTTCCAAGCCTTGGGGACTGTGTTGACATGGCGTGAAGGCACGCACACAGGTTTAGGCAGACAGTGACAAGAACAATCAGACTTAGCCCTTTCAACAACTGCTTTTTTGATAACTGCCTGTATTGTTAGCCAGCATCAGCCAGTGACTCAGAGATAGAAATGCGCAGGGACGGGGTTTGTAACCCAGCTGCTGGGTCCTCATTCTCTCCCAAAAGCAGAGCCCTGATACTCTGATCCACACCCCTGTGGGCCAGGGTCTGGAGCAGTTGGTGATGGCAGAAGCAGCCTGAGGGCTGCTCTCCTTTGCTGGTGTCTCGCTGTGAGCAGCAGCAGTCTCGCTGGAGGAGATGCTCAGAGCTGGAGAGCTGCTGGCTCCCACCTGAGTGCAGGTCCCTCTGATTGAACCCGAGGGCTCCCGTCTCTGTGCTGTGAACTCACCTCAGCGGCTGGCTGATCCCTGAGGTGATCTCACCCACCAGGTTTTTCTGCAGGTGGGATCACCCCAGGAGGCTGTGAAGACATGGGAGCACGCAGCGAGGTGCTGGCTGCTGGTGAGGCGCTGCTCCCTGCATGCCCAGCTGCAGCCCCCTGTGCTGCTGCGCTCCCTGCATGGCCAGCTGCAGTGTGCCGTGCTGCTGTGCTCCCTGCATGCCCAGCTGCAGCCCCCTGTGCTGCTGCGCTCCCTGCATGCCCAGCTGCAGCCCCCTGTGCTGCTGCGCTCCCTGCATGCCCAGCTGCAGTGTGCCGTGCTGCTGCACTCCCTGCATGGCCAGCTGCAGCCCCTGTGCTGCTGCGCTCCCTGCATGCCCAGCTGCAGTGTGCCGTGCTGCTGCACTCCCTGCATGGCCAGCTGCAGCCCCTGTGCTGCTGTGCTCCCTGCATGCCCAGCTGCAGCCCCCTGTGCTGCTGCGCTCCCTGCATGCCCAGCTGCAGCCCCGTGTGCTGCTGTGCTCCCTGCATGGCCAGCTGCAGTGTGCCCCTGTGCTGCTGCGCTCCCTGCATGGCCAGCTGCAGTGTGCCGTGCTGCTGCGCTCCCTGCATGCCCAGCTGCAGCCCCCTGTGCTGCTGCGCTCCCTGCATGGCCAGCTGCAGTGTGCCGTGCTGCTGTGCTCCCTGCATGGCCAGCTGCAGCCCCCTGTGCTGCTGCGCTCCCTGCATGCCCAGCTGCAGCCCCCTGTGCTGCTGCGCTCCCTGCATGGCCAGCTGCAGCCCCCTGTGCTGCTGCGCTCCCTGCATGCCCAGCTGCAGCCCCGTGTGCTGCTGTGCTCCCTGCATGGCCAGCTGCAGTGTGCCCCTGTGCTGCTGCGCTCCCTGCATGGCCAGCTGCAGTGTGCCGTGCTGCTGCGCTCCCTGCATGCCCAGCTGCAGCCCCCTGTGCTGCTGCGCTCCCTGCATGGCCAGCTGCAGTGTGCCGTGCTGCTGTGCTCCCTGCATGGCCAGCTGCAGCCCCCTGTGCTGCTGCGCTCCCTGCATGCCCAGCTGCAGCCCCCTGTGCTGCTGCGCTCCCTGCATGGCCAGCTGCAGTGTGCCGTGCTGCTGTGCTCCCTGCATGGCCAGCTGCAGCCCCCTGTGCTGCTGCGCTCCCTGCATGCCCAGCTGCAGCCCCCTGTGCTGCTGCGCTCCCTGCATGCCCAGCTGCAGTGTGCTGTGCTGCTGCGCTCCCTGCATGGCCAGCTGCAGCCCCCTGTGCTGCTGTGCTCCCTGCAGCCCGTGCCGGTTCCTGTGGGAGCCCGGCTCTCCCAAGCAGGTGTGCTGGCAGAGCGGGCCCAGGACATCCGCTCGGCAGCCAGGGGTGCTGCTGCTGGAGAAGCAGTGCAGAGGCCAGACATGTGCAAGCAGCTGTGTGCGCGTAGAGCCGTGTGCAGGAGCACACTGGGGTGCTCAGCCTGTGTCCCTCATCTCTGCTGCTATCCTGTGTCTAACTGATGCAGACTAGCTTCTAAACTAAGAACTTGCCCTTCAAATTTGGCAATGTCACTTTAATTCACAGAGCACTTTTAAGATGCTCAGATGTATTTGGCAACTGTGGTCTGTTTTTATTAGTAAAATGATAGCATATGATATCAAAAAGTCTGTTTTCATTGTCCTTGTTGAAAGAGATACCAAATGCAAATCCATTTAGATAAGTGAACTGGATTTATAAACTTCCTTTTGCTGTGCCTGTTAAACAGGTGACAAGCCAGGGCCTTGGAGTTTCTCTCCTTTTCTGGTTTGAGAGCTGGGTGCTGGGTCAGGAGCAGCAACAGAGAGTGCTCTGGTCCTGCCCACTGCCCACTGCCCACCCAGGTGGGCAGGCAGAGCTGCCTGCCCATGCACACTCAACCCCACCTTGCCTGGAGCCAGCCAGGAATGGAAGGGAACAGACTGTTCAGTTCAGGAGTGGATCGGCTGGAGGTGGTTTCTGTGGAGCCCCAGGAGGAGCCTCTGTGCCTTCACTGGGCTCTGCTGTGACACGGTGGCATCAGGAGCTGCCTGCAGACTTCCTGGCAGAGAGCGTGGCTGCCACGGTGTGCAGAATGCCCTCACTGGCACTGGGGCTGATATGTCCAGGGCCACAGCAGAGTCTGGGGCAGAGGAGAGCTGATCCCAAACCTCTGCAGCCCTGGGGACAGAGCTGGACAGAGCTGAGGCCACTGAGTCTTACCTTTGGCAGGTCCCTCCCCATCCTGTTTCCCCCCTGAGACCCCAGTAGCTGCATTATCTGTGGAAGATGCCTGTGTTCTGGTGCATGTATTCTTCCTCTCTCTGTCTCTGTGGCTGTTCATGGTGTGCTGTGGAGGGTCTGGCACCTGGCTGTGCACCTGAGGCACCTCTGCGCCCTGCAGAGGGGAACAGTGCCCTCATGGGAAGGTTGTACATGGTGGAGGTGCTGGCCAGGGTGCTCCAAGCTTGCTCTCCATGTTCACAGTCTTGCTGATCTCCACACCTGACTTGCCTCTTCCTGTCACAATTTTCTCTTCAGGAAAATGCAAGAATTTGTGTTCATGGACTGACCCTTGTTCTCCAAGCAACTGCAATGCTGGCCGCTGCACCTCCCAGCCTGCCCTGGCCTGGGACACCTGTCCACATTCCTGACCAGTTCCTGCATTTCTTACCTTCACTTCATCCCCTCATAACATCCCAGAGGCCACTCTTCTGGAATGTCTTCCAGAAGCCTGGTGATCCCTACCACAGACCCCTGATGGATGCAATTGCCCAGCTGAGTGCTGTGGGAACAATACCCTGCAGGTCTGTAGGTGCAGCTCCTCAGGTGCTGTGCAACTGTGCTAGTGCAAGCCCACAATGTGCAGCATTAGCAGCATTGAGTCATCGTGATCGTCCAGAACATTTATAGTTTTATTTCTAGCATCAAGACTCTTTTTTCTCAAAGGATCTGAAATCCTGGGGATACTGCTGCTGTGTCTGCTGGGTATTTTCAGTTGGCACTAGGAAGGCAGGTGAAGGAACCCCATCTGACCTGGCCTGATGGAGTGTGAGGTTGTCCAAGGCCAAGATGGGCTCCAAGGATGTAGGGATGGCAGAAGGGGACACAAGGGAGAGAGGGAGCAAACCGCTTTGGTGGCAGTGAGGTGGTGTCTGTTCTGTGCCTGCAGTGGTAGGCTGGGTCCTGCTGGGGGGCAGGCTGCTTTGCCTTGGGCCTCTTAGCAGGGATGTCCTGGTCCTCAGGGTCCTGGGGGAGCTGAGAGCTGCCCCTTTCCAACACGCTGTGCCCTTGCTGCCTGTCCTGCAGCCAGCCAGGTACATCCACCCGGTGCCTGGGGAGCAGCAGCTGCCCTGGCTGACGCTTCCCACACGGAAGCACCGGCGGAGGGAAGTGATTCAAAGCCACCCCGTGAGTCAGTGGCTGAGCTGGGAATAAAGCACAAGTCTTCTGCTCAAACCACTCACTCAGCCAGCTTCTCTGGGGAGGCTGGGTGCATTCAAGGGGACTTTGCCTGCTTCAGCAGTTTCCAAAGAATCAGTGCTACAGACATAACCCAGCAGATGCTCTGCTCCAGGCTGCACTTGCAAGACCGGTTGCTTAGAAAATGATAATGAGCTGAAGGGGTGAGGCAGCTGCTCCCTGGGGCAGAGCACAAGGATCTGTGCAGGGCAGAGGATGGTGAGACTGAGACCGACCCCAGCTCTCATGCAGTCACAGGCAGGGTGAGGTGCTCAGACGTTCCAGTGCAGGGTCTAACGGAGTGGTCAGAGCAGCTGTATGATTTACTGCCCGTTGTATGCCACCATCACTGTGTGTGCTCGGCCACGTGGCCGCTGGCAGGGCTGGCTGTGACACAAGTGAATGGCACAGCGCTCTCCAACCCAGCAGACCTTTCTGCCTCCTGTGGCCGGAGTTGGGCACTTCTGCTCACACCTTAGGGTGCTTCCCCTCCCCAGCACCCAGAGGTGGGATCAGGCATCTGTCAAAGCTGTCTCCTCCCCACCAACGCATGGCAGCTCCGCTGTCCTCTTCCTCCTGCTCCACTGCCTCGCTGGGACTGAGCTTTTGGAGCAGCTTATCTCTGTTTCCAGTGTGCAGGCCAAGCCAAGCTGTGCATGTTCCTTGTTTGTGAGTTGTTTCAGCCCCGCTCTGTGCCAGCCGTAGTGGGAGGCAGTGCTGGCAGCCGAGCCCACAGCCACCACAGGGCTGGACCTTGCTGAAGCTCTGAGCCGTGCGGCGGCACAGCCGGCCCAGCCGAAGGTGGCTGTGGTGGCTGGAGGCATCAGCCCTGGAGGAAGGGCTGTTTGTTTACCCTGGGCTCTGGGCGTGCTTGCCCGAGTCTGTGGGGTGTGGGCCAAGCCACAGTGTCTGGCGAGCAACCGAGAGAGGACGGAGTGTGCGAGGCGTGGGAGCTGTGGTTTCTGCAGGCAGAGGAGCTGGTCCACAGCTTTGGCAGTGTCTTGCAGAAGAAGTGGCCCCTGGGTTTGGAAAGGAGGGATGGGGAGAGTCTCAGCTCTGTGGCGCAGCTGGATGGCTTGTTTGGGTTTCCAGTGGCTGCTCTGGAGGTTGATCTCATGTTTGCTCTCCGTCCTGCTTCGAGCTGGTGGAGCAGTGGTGGGAGCCCAGTGGCTCCTGTTGCTCTGGAGCTAGGAGATTCCCCACAGCTGCCACTCTTCTGGCTTGTCCCCAGCCCAGTAAGCCCAGCGGCTGCAGCTGTGTGGATGTCCTGCCTGCTCTACTATTCCAGAGCCCACACGGGATAGAGAGGCTGGCTGGTGATGTCATTCTGGCCCTAACCCTGCCCCATCACCTCTCTGTGGCTGTCTGAAATAAGCTGGCACGTGCTCATTTGTCCTTTTCCCCAGAAAAAGCAAAGCACAACCCATTGCCTGAGGCAGCAGGGGTTGCTGAGGTGGGTCTCCCAGCTGACCGGTCTGTACCTCCTCCTGGCCCCGTCGGGCTGTTGCCTGGACCATGCTGAGGAGGGTGGGTGGAGGAGATGCTGCAGTGCGAGGAGCTGTGGAGCACTTAGAAGGGAACAGAGATCTGTCCTGATGCTGTCACTGTGCTGTAGGGACAGGGATGGACTCCTTCGCCCTGCAGTAACCAGACCACGGTGCTGCCTGTTGCCTGTGGCTGAGCACCCCATCCGGCCCCCTGGCTCCCTCCAGCAGACATGGATGTGCTCGATGCTTAGATGGGGAGATGTGGTGGAGCACAAGGACCAGTCTGCTGCTGCTCCTGTACCTAGGGAACTGCTGGGATGGCTGCGGAGCCAGCACCCTTGGGGAGGTGAGGGGATGGATGTCTGTGTCCTCTTTTGCATCTCTTTAACAAGGCAATCCCCGTGTGGGATCCCGTTTTCTCTGGGCTGCACCGCTTCATTCTCTCCCGGCTGTTGGAAGCACAGGGGGTTGCTTACAGCCTTGCCAGGCTGGCAGTGAGCTGGGAGGGCTCCAGCTGGCATGCCATGCCTAGCCCCAGGCTTGGCTGCCCTCTGACACAGGAACCCCAGTGGGAAAATTATTCCCACCCAGGCAAGCAGTCAGAAACCAGGGCCGGGCTCTGTTCCCTCGCCCTGTGTGCCCAGTGTTGGGATATTGTTACTGTCGCTGCTTGAATTCTGCCTTCTTTGAGAGCTGGGGCAGGGAAAGGGGGAGGCTGGAGACATCCCTGTCCTTTGATGCATGGTCCATGGTGAGGCAAGGTGTCCCCAACCTGCCAGTGCAGCCCCCAGCCCCACGACCAAGTCCTGTCCATGCTCAAGAGCTGCAGTGAAGAACGGGAGAAGAGCAACCATGCAGCCCAGCTGGGTCGGGACATGCCCGGACACCTCTTGGTGTTGGGTCTGGCACCTCCTGCCAGAGGTGCTGCTGTGGTGGGATGGGATGCAGCAGCCTCCCGGGATGAATTATCACCCTGCAGCTGCTGATGACAGCAAGACCGGCATGGTTACGCTTCCCTGACAATCTCTTTATACCAATTTCATGCCTCAGATCTACCCAAGATCTGCCCTTTTTCTATGGGGAGAATAGCACGCGAGGGGCTCCTCCACCCGCAGACCCTGGCCCACCGCCACTGCCTTCGGAGGCCGTGGCAAAGTCATGCCACACTTTAATTACATCAATTAATTCCTGAATACCAGCCTTACTATGGCATGGGGCAGGGCAGGGGGCCCGGGAGCAAGGAGCACAAATGGGCCGTTGTATTGTCCTCCCGTCTCATCGCCTGCCAGGTCCTGCTGGCCTGCCCCCATGCTCTGAAATGCTTCAGCATCCTCGTGGCCTGCCCCAGGCACTTGGCTCTAGCTCCCCTCTAAATTGGATGCCCAGGGTCCTTTCTGAAGACTCCTTGTGCCAGAAGAGAGAGAGCTGGGAGCTGTGGAAGTCAGGGAGAGTCAGGGGCCCAGGGGAGCAGGCAGTGCTGTGCCCATCCCTGGGGTCACACCGGGAGTGCCATGGTCCATGGATGGGGGACATTTCCCAGGGTGTGAGGTTGTCTCTTGGCTGTGTCCCCATGAGGATGCTCAGCACAGCCAGAGGTTACTTTTACCCCATGGCTCCATGAGGTGTTGCTTCACCCCAGCTGATACCAGCTGCAATGCCAGTGGCTGGAGAGCTGTCAGCTGCCGTAGGGCTACCCCGCTGCACCGTGGCTCAAGTGCCTGGGAAGTTCACATGTGAGCTGGCTCCCAAGGCTGTGCTCCCCGCTCCCAGACCCTGTCCCATGCTGAGTCTTGATTTTCCCAGGGGAGCGAAGCCCCTTTGATGCCCCCAGGCTGTGCGACGCCTCCAGGGGCATGGAGGATGGCCGAGAAGTCCATGCTCACGCCTGGGAGATGTAGTCCTCAGCCTGCTGTGAGCAGTCCGGGGAACTCAGGGCGTTTTGCCTCCCTGGGTCTTGTTTCTTGCTGTTGGAATGGTGGCATCATCCCAGCCCAGGGGCCCCTGACCAGGAGGGCTGTGCTAATAGGTGCTGGGCAAGGACCAGGGGCTTGATGAAGATGGAGGAAAGGCACCTGAATGGTTGCTTGAGCTCCTGGGTGCAAACCCTGCAGCCACTGGAGCTGCTTTGCCACGAGGCTTGGGATGTACCCTGCACAGCCACCTGGGTGCCATCTGCCCTCTCCACCAGGAACCCCAGAGCCTGTCCAGAAACACTCTAGAAAATACTGGTTGGCCATTGCTCTGTTCCTTTCTTGTTCAACATTTGCTGTCAGAAGCATTCCTCTGATGGCTGTCCATCCCTGGGGCCTCCTGCCTGCTCTAGGATAAGCTGGGCAGGGAGAACCCTCAGCCTCATGTCACCTGGCACCCAGGAGCTCAATTTACTCTCACCCCTTTTCCCTCTCCCTGGAGCTGAGGCCACACTTTGCCCAGGTGCCTCTTTTTCTCTGATAATTTATCCCCAGGGGTTGGATAGTTTTCAGCAGCAAGCTGGGGCTGTGCTGGGGCAAGATGGGCAGAGCTGCCCTCTGGGTGCTGTTTTGGCTGCTCTGCCAAGGCATCGGCTGCTGGTGGCCCCACTCCCAGCAGGAACATTTGGAGGAGGCAGTTCCATTCAGCCCATTGTCATACAATCTGCAGGAGCATTTTTGGGAGGGTTTTTACTCATCTGCCAGCATTTCCCAGCCATGGGTCCTCCCACCCCACCGGGGGCTCAGCCTGATGCTACCCCCGCCAGCCCTGTGGTGCTGCTGTGCTCATGTGCCAGCCCTGCTCAAAGAGCAAGATGGCAAATGATTAATGGGTGTGGGAAAGTCAAATGGCCTTTGCGTGGATTGCATGCAGCTGGAACAGAGAAGAGGGAGAGAAAGAAAGGAAAAGGGAGAGGAAAAAGAAAAGGAAAAAGGAAAAAAGGGAAGGGGGAAAGAAAATAAGAAAAAGGAAAAGAAAAAGGTAAGAAAAGGAAAAATAAAACATAAAAATAATTAAAATAAGAAGACGGAAAAAAAGGAAAAGAGAAAGAAAAAACAGAAGGGAAAGAAAAGGAGGACATTAAAAAAAGGGAAAAATGCAACAGTGATCAAAGTACCAGAGGAAACAGCCCTGGCCTGTGTGGTGCTTCTGGCTGGGGAGCACTTCCCAATGGGAAGGTGTGCCTGCAGGGCTGTCTGAAGGAGAAAGCCAGGCTACACTCCTGCCTTTACATCCAGGCTTCTGCATGGATGAAGGCTTTGGGGTCAAAAATGGTCAGAGGGTGGAGCATCTCTCCTGTGGGGAAAAGCTGAGAGGTTTGGTGTTGTTCAGCCTGGAGAACAGAAGGCTCTGGAGAGACCTTAGGGTCCCTTCCAGTGTGTAAAGGAGACTTTTAAGAAAGATGGGACAAATCTTTTAGCAAGGTCTGTGGTGATGGGACAAGGCGGGATGGCTTTAAATTAAACGTGGGGAGATTTAGATTAGATATTAGGAAGAATTTTTTTACAATGACAGTGGTGAGGGCCTGGCACAGGCAGCCCCATCCCTAGAAGTGCCTGAGGACAGGTTGGACAGGGCTTGGAGCAACCTGGGCTAGTGAAAGGTGGCCCAGCTCATTGCAGAATTTTGGACTGGTTGACCTTTCAAGGTCCCTTCCCACCCAAACCAGTCTGTGATTCTATGATTATATTTTCCTGCAGGGAGGTGGTGGGGTGCTGCTGTTTGGGGGAGGGCAGTGGTGCCATCTCTGTGCCTGGGGTACTGGGGGGCTTCAGCCTCTCTCGTGGATTCCCAGCCCAGCTTCCCACAGAGCGCTGCCTGCGACTGGAGCGATGCTGGGCACCACAGGGCCCAGAAAGGCACTGCAGAGCCAGCCCTGCTGGCACCGCAGCGGGCCACCAGCAGGCTGGGCACGGGACCTGCTCTCCTCCAGCTCCCCGGGCTCCCCCAGACACCAAGGTGGTGCTCTGGAGACAACAGAACGGTCCCTGAGCTGCCATCCTGGGGCGAAGAAGCTGCCTGCAGAGGGGCAGTGTGTGAGCTCACACGGGGCTGTCAGAGGGCAGTGTGTGAGCTCACACAGGCTGTGCAGAGGGCAGTGTGTGAGCTCAGGGCAGTCAGAGGGCAGTGTGTGAGCTCACACGGGGCTGTCAGAGGGCAGTGTGTGAGCTCACACAGGCTGTCAGAGGGCAGTGTGTGAGCTCACACAGGGCTGTCAGAGGGCAGTGTGTGAGCGCACACGGGGCTGTCAGAGGGCAGTGTGTGAGCTCAGGGCTGTCAGAGGGCAGTGTGTGAGCTCACACGGGGCTGTCAGAGGGCAGTGTGTGAGCCTGCATGCTGTGTGTGTGTGGGTGGCAGTGCGTGAGCCTGCACTAACGTGTCTGGATATGCAGCATGTGGGCTGGTGTGTAAATGGGGCGTGTGTGATCCTACTCACAGATGACAGGAAGGGCTGGGTGTCAGCTTGCACATGTATGTTCAGGTGTGCTGCTCCTGGCGAGACAGGACCAAATGGAGCCCCAGGGCCTGAAATAAGAAGAGAGGATAATTTTTGCAGTTAAAGCATTCCCTTCACAGCAGAGGGTTTGAAAACAAATGGCTCTTCCAAAACAAATGGGGTTCATCGGCCCCAGCACTGGAGAGAGCTGCCAAGAGGCTGCTGGGTAGGAAAGGCCACGTAAACATTGGTTTAATCCCTCTGTCCTCCTGCTGTCTGCGGGGATGCTCCAGCAACATCCCTGCCTCTTGCACCCCAAGATGCTGCAAGGCCCCATGGAGCAGTGTGGGGACTGCTCCTCTCTCAGGTTGTCCCTGGCTCCCCCTCCTTGGCTCCCCCAGGCCTGCCTGCCCAGTGGCTGAGGTTCCTGGGAGGTTTTCATTCTCTCTCAGGACTCGCACTCCCTTTGCTGTAGGCACGGGGTGTTTGTGCATCCAAGAGCAAACAGGAGGCCGCACCCGGGCTTCTCAGAGATATACAGACAGACCGTGAGAGGCAGCAGCAGGAGCTGCAATAAGGGAAATTCCCCATAAACACATGGACAAAACATGAGGCCACTGTGAGTGTTCTCAAGCACTGCTGGAGGGGCCTGGAGAGGACTGTCCATGGAGATATTCAGATGGAGTGGGGTGGCAATCTATCCTTGGAGATACTTGCTGGGAGCAGCCCAGGAGCAGCCTGCTTGGAGCTGGCCCAAGTGGGAGCAGACTGTTTCGTGAAGCTCCACCATCCACACTGTTCTGGGGAGAAGGTTCCTCCGGGAGTGGAGGCTTGCAAGTGAGAGCCCCACGCTCACAACCCAAGCAGGGTAGCAAGGGTGGGCATGGGGACTCTTGCCACCCCTTCTGTCCCCTGCAAAAGCCATGAGTCCAGGTGCTACATCCTCATGTCCCAGTGCTGCGAGCGAGTCTGCATGATAGCCTGGATTTGTGCTTGGCTCCCATGACCCAGAGACCACTCTGCCTCATCCTCCTCATCTTTGTCCTCCTCCTCCTCCAGCATGTTGCTCCATGAAGGTCCTTTGGCATAGCTGCCCGCTATGCACTGTGATGTCTGTTTCAATCCGAACCAGTGTCTTGCTCACCAGAACCACTGAAAAGACCTGGGACAAGGTTCAGCAGCATCTGGCAAATGTAGAATCTGCTCAAAAAATGTTTATGGAAGAGGAAAAAAATAGCAAAACTTTGAGGAAAGAGAGAAGACAGGCAGCAACCCTGTGAGACCCTTGCCTCAGGAGCGGGAAGCAGGAAACATAAGGAGCCATTTATTTTAAGTAAACTATAAATATCGGACTACAACAAATTCATGTAAGAAAAGAAAAGTTGGTCTGAATCCAAAGATTTACGAAAGGTCTTGAGCAAACATGTGTGATTGAGTCTGGCAATGTGGTGTGCGTGTGTGCCGGTGCGTGTGCTAATCAAGGGCTGCAGCACTAGATACGGCATCATCCCCCAAATTAAAAACAGAGCAAATTCAAAATTGAGACAAAAGTGTGTTGGAGCCTCATGGCTGATGATAAGATCGGTGGGTGGGAACTGAGAGTGGAGCACGTCCCTCTGAAAATGCCTGCTGCAGTTGGGAGCAGCTCTGTGCTGCCATGCCACGCTGCTGCCCCCAGCACTGCCAGTGGAGAGCGTCCTGAGTACGTGGGGATGTGCAGCTGGGGGACCTGTAGCTGCTCTGGACAGGCTGCTGTGGGGGATGCAGGGGCCACTGGTGCCCGTGTCCTGCACTGGTGCTTCCTGCCAGGAGTGTGGTGTGGGCTGTCAGGTCGGCTCTGGGTTTGTACCACCACTGCCAACCTCCTTTCCAAGTCCCTGTGAACTCCTACAAGCTGGGATGCAGCCACATCCTCATGGGAACACTGGGGTATCCCCAGCTCCATCAGCTGCCTCCCTGGAATGTCTTGGAGAAGAAAGTGGCAAGATCAGTGTCTGGTGGATGCAGCTGCACCGTGGTCTGCTGCAGCATGGGCAGGGCAGCCCTGCTAGGGAGGGATTTGGGCAGAGCTTGTTCATCACCATAGAATAACAGGATCGTTTGTGTTGGAAAGGACCTTAGAGCCCATCCCATCCCACCCCCTGCCATGGGCAGGGACACCTCCCACTATCCCAGGTTGCTCCAAGCCCCGTCCAACCTGGCCTTGGACACTGCCAGGGATCCAGGGGCAGCCACAGCTGCTCTGGGCACCCTGTGCCAGGGCCTCCCCACCCTCACAGGGAGCGATTCCTTCCCAATATCCCATCCATCCCTGCCCTCTGGCAGTGGGAAGCCATTCCCTGTGTCCTGTCACTGCACGCCCTTGCTAGAAGTCCCTCTCCAGCTCTCCTGTAGGCCTTTAGGTACTGACTGATAGGCCCCGTTTAGGTACAGGAGGGCCTCACTTAGGACTGTTGTTTACAGGGTCACAAGATGATTGGCTTTAGTCACCAGTAAGTTTCCATCCTGGCCAGTACCCGAGTTGGAAGCTACAGGACATTTTTTCCAGTAACAATGGTACTGTTCCAGTTGGGCTACGACTCATTTTTTCCAAAGATCTTGTAACAATCGTACCAATTCACTTGGGCTGTGATTCAGGTAAATGATTTACCAAGGCTAACGAGAATTACTGCTTATCCTTTGTTCCCCATCTTGCTTGGGCAGCTGATGTTCCTGTTACAGGCAGGATCGTTCCCTCCTGTGCCATGCAAGAGCTCCTGGTACAGTCAGGGGACGCTTCACTGCCCAACTACAGTCGGGGTTTATCAGGAACTTCTGGCACTGTAGAGCTGGCCTGAGGAGGGGTGGGGGCAGGATGCACCACCACAAGACCCATCCCAGGGAAATGTCACAAACCCAGCCTTTCTAGCCCCAGACTAGCAGGCTTGGTGAGCAGCTCTTGTGTTGCAGAGCTTCAGCTTTTTGCCGCAGTCTTGGAGCTTGCTTGCACTCTGTGAGCACTAGTAGCTCTTTGCTCATACTTGGGCAGCTTTTGGCTGATCTGCCCCAGCTTTGCTTGGACCTGAGCCCTGCTTTAACCTCAAGCAGAGAATAAATCTGATGGGCATGAGGTGCTGGCCCCTGCTGTGCTGCCAGGCTGATGACAGTGAACATATTGCTCTGCAAGTGGCGCCTGCTTTGTGTGCCTGCTCTTATCACAGCCAGCTGACATGTTTTGCCCTTTTCTTTCTGCCTGTGTGAAGTATCGCCCCAGTCCCCAAGGGCCAGCCTGGCTTTCACCCGTGAGCCGCCGCTGCTGCCCGGGGCACCTCTGTCCCCTCTGCCTGCTGCAGCTGATGCTTCAGGCAGTGGGGGATGCCATCAGCCTGCCCAGGCCCAGGCTGGGCTGCAAGTGGCCACGCAGCACCCAGTGCACCCACACCCCTCCAGGACGGCCGTGCTGGCATCCTGGCTGCACCCACTCACTGCTCCTGGCTGCTGCCCTGGCCAGGGCTCGTGGGGCTGTGTGCTGCTGCTGCCGTGGGGCTGCTGCTGCTGTGGGGCTGCTGCTGCCGTGGGGCTGCTGCTGCCGTGGGGCTGCTGCTGCTGCGGGGCTGCTGCTGCTGTGGGGCTGCTGCCATGGGGCTGCTGCTGCGGTGCTGCTGGTGCTGTGGGGCTGCTGCTGCTGGGGGGCTGCTGCCATGGGGCTGCTGCTGCCATGGGGCTGCTGCTGCTGCGGGGCTGCTCCCTCTGCATGGGACTGGCTGTGCAGGGTCTGTGCCAGGGTGGGTGCCCCATGATGGGCAGCTGGTCGCTGGATCTCAGTGGGATCTTGGGGTCCTTGTCCCTCTGTGCTGGGGGGTCCAACACCTCCTGCACCACCATGCTGGCTCTGCCCTCTTCTTGCTGGTCTATGAGTACAGGTGGAGCTGGGCTGGAGTGGACCAAGGTGTCAGCTGGTGTGCCACACCACACCATGCCACCACTTCTCACTCCACGCTGCCCACAGGAGGCTGCAGAGAGAGGTTTGACGTCCTGTGCTGCCTGTTTGATCCTTCAGGAACCTTGCAGGACTGTGACATGCTCAGAGCCAGATGTGTCTGCAGGATTACAAACAACCCGAGTAACAGATTACTGTGTCACCACTCCTTTGCTCTGTCTGCCACCAGCATTGTCTGACATCTCTGTGGTCACTGTGGCATCCTTCAGCTGCCATCACTTGTCACCATCAGTCACACACACTACCCTCAGACTTGGCCATTAGGCAGATTAGCCATAATTAGTACTGCCCGTCATCACTAATCACTATCTTCATTGTCAGTTTCAGCACCACCCAACGCCTACTATTCCCATTTAGTAGGAGTGTGGTGGATTCTCCGGCGCGTGGCGTCTCTGATCCAGGGTGAGATATCTTCTTTGAAGGGCAGTGCTTGGCTTCAACACGTCCCAGAGACCCGCATCCCTGAGCAGGTTCTTCCAGTGCTGCCGAGGCACTGAGCAGGTTTGTCTCTTCTTGGCTTTGGAAGCACCTGCTACCAGTCCCTTCTGTGGGTGACGGGATGCTGGTGCCTCCGTGGTGAAATGAGACCCAGCTTGTGCTGAGGGCTGGGGTGCCTGGGTGAGCTGGGGGGATGCTCAGACAGCCAGGCTGCTCTGGTGCATCTCAGGTGGGGATCTCAGGGACTGAAGGGAGGACATGGTTGCAGATCAGTCCCTCTCTGTAGTCCCATCCCTCTCTACTCCCACAGGACTTTTGGGGCAGGAGCAGACACCTGGCAGGGTGGAGGCCGTGAGCAGGCTCTTGGGCAGAGCGGATACCCAGGGTTGGTGTCCTGCTCTGAAATGTGCTGAGTGGGAGCCCAAAACGGGGTGGATGCCGTGCAGAGGGATGTTCTCCTCCCCTCCGGGCTGGCAGCTCTGGTCTGTGCTGTGTCCTGCCTCACCGTGTCCCTCTGTGCCGTGCCCTGCCCTGCGTCCCCTGATGCCGTGTCCCTCACATGCACCGCAGCTGCTGTGCCAACAGGGATGCCTGCAGCACTTGTCTGGCACATGGCTGGTCCCAGCGGGGAGAGACCAGCTGCTGCGTGTTTAGGAGAGACCCAGAAAATATTGGGGTGGGCTACAGGGAAGGTCAAACAAACCATTTATTTTCAGGCAGAACAGTCAGATGTGAATGTCTCTGTTTAGGAATCACATCCAGATGCTGAAATTAAACATCTGGGCTTCACCTCTGTGTTTTGTCTGCGGCCCCCAAGCGTGGTGCAGCCTTTGGAACCATCTGCTGAGGAGTTATCACCTCGTTCATCAGCCGCCCCTCACCCTCTAATGTGCTGGGAAGGGCTGGGAAGAGCCATGATTGCAGAGCCCCGCTGCTGGTCACGCTCTGCCTGCCCCCTGCCCCACCCCACAGGCTGCTCTGCAGCTGCCGCTGGTGCGATGTGTCTGAGGGCCTCAGCTTTCCCTGGCCAGCAATGAGGGAGCGTGTTCAGTAAAACTTGGAAGAAGTCCTTTCATGTCCTGGATGAGATGAGGACTTTTCACTCTCCGAGAAGGGCTGAGGGGCAGACAGAGAGTTTGCACAGACCCCGGGAGTCGGATGGGCAGCTCTGAGCTGCCAGCCCTGTGCCCTCGGGGCATCAGTCCTTTGGCAGAGGTTTGTGTGCTGGGCATTTGCAACCCAGGCAGCTCATATCCTGCTGGACAACTCGGCTGGCACAAACAAATCCCTCAGCAGGAGGAGGTCCTGAAACCCTGCATGCAGCCTATGCTGGAACAAAGCTGGCAGCGGGGCCAGAGTGCAGGGTGGCACGGGGAACGTGGCCAGGGTAAACCTCCCCCAACTCAGCTCCAGCTGTTTCCTCCGGGCCGGAGGGTGTGATGCTGGTGGGTACAGCCCACTGCCAGTGGGGCAGGTCTCAGCAGGGCTATGTCATGAGCAGAAGCCAGAGGCTCTGAGGATGGCTGCAGAGAGCTGTTTGCCCTGGTGCTGTAGCTGCTGAGTCCTCTCCATTTGGCAGGGCCCAGGTGAAGGTGGTTTTTAGAGAGGGTCCAGGGCTTGCAGCCCCCACGACATTTGATCTGGCAAGGTTCAGGCTTGTTTACTGCATGAAGAGCTGCTGGCTTGCTCAACCAGAGCCCTTGCTGGCCTTGGGTGATCTAACCCACACAGCGGCGCTGGCGATGGACAGGATCTGCATGGTGGTGTTTGAATAGTCCTTATCATAGAATCATGGAACATGCTGAATGGAAGGGACCCATCAGGATCATCGAGTCCAACTCCAGGCCCTATGCAGGACACCCCACCAATCCCACCCTGTGCCTGAGAGCATTGTCCAAACACTTCTTGAACTCAGACAGGTTTGGAGCTGTGACCACTTCCCTGGGAGTCTGTTCCAGTGCCTGACCACCCTCTGGGTGAAAAATCTTTTCCTGATATCAAGCCTAAACCTCCTCTCAGATCCAGACATTTCCTTGAGTGCTGCCACTGGTCACCAGAGCGAAGGGATCAGAGCTGCCCCTGCGCTGCCTCTCGGGAGGATGCTGAAGAGCTCAATGAGGTCTGCCCTCAGTCTCCTCTTCTCCAGGCTGAACACACCACGTGCCCTCAGCTGCTCCTCATATGGCCCCTCCAGAACCTTCCCCATCCTTGTGGCCTCCTTTGGACGCTCTCCAGTGGCTTAGTGTCTTTTTTATATTTCACACAGGACCTGAGGTGAGGCCACCCCAGTGCAGAGCAGAGTGGGGCAATCCCCTCCCTGGCCTCCCAGCAGTGCTGGGCCTGGTGCGCCCAGGACAGGGATGTCCCTCCTGGCTGCAGGGCACTGCTGACTCAGATCTAGCTGGCCATTGACCAGGACCCCCAGGTCCCTTCCTGCAGCTTCTCTCCAGCCTCTCCTTCCCAGTCCATATATACAACCAGGACTGCTCTGTCTCAGCTGCAGAATCTGGCACTTGCCTTTGCTAAATTCCACACTGTTGGTGATTGCCCGTCTCTCATTTGTCAAGGGCCTCTCTGCCCTTGAGGGAGTCAACAGCTCCTCTCAATTTAGTGTTGTTGGCAAGCTTCCTTAGTATTCCTCTAAGTCCTGCATCCAAGCCATTAATGAACATGTGGAAGAGAACTGGGTTGAGGATGGAGCCCTGCAGAACCCCATTGGTGACTGAACACCAGTCTGATGTCACCCCACTCACTGTCCCTCTTTGTGCCTGACCCGTGAGGCAGCTGTGGGCTGGACAGTTTGTCGAGAAGGATCCTGGCAGAGACTGTCTCAAAAGCTCTGCTGAAGTCCAGAAAGATCACATCTAGTGGCTTTCCTGGATCAAGCAGTTGGGTTACCCTGCTTTGGAAGGAAATCAGGTTCGACAAGCAGGACTTTCTTCTCATGAAGTTGTGCTGGCTGTGATTGATGCCAGCATTGTCCTCCAGGTGGTTTTCAACACTCCCCAGAATAACATTTTCCAGGATTTTCCAGGGCACTGAAGCGAGACTGACGGGCACGTACTTTCGGGAGTCCTCCCTCAGCAGCACGAGGGAAATACTCCTTGCATTATGTAACCTCTGGGAGCTCAATAAGAAGGTATATTTTGCTCAGGGAACAACAACCCCATGGCTTCACTCCTGGGGTGGGATGGGAATCATCACTGTCCCAACAAAACCAAGACTCTCGTGAGTCACAACCCAACCAGCTCACTCCTGCCTGTGTTGCTGTGGCTGTCACTGTGGCTCTGGCTTGCTCTTACTCTGCTCTTCCAGGAAGACCCCCTGAATCTCCAGCAGGCCTGGAGGCAGGGGATGCTGGAAGTCTCACTCAAGTCTATTTACCACCCAATTTCCAGGCTAGCACTGCAGACTTGAGCTGCAACAGGGAATCTGAGACCCTAAAGAAGGACAACGATCCTACCATGGGGACAGTCCTGCCTCCCCACAGTTCTTTCACTTGCAGAAACCCAAGGCACGTTACATCTTATAGCCTTGTACCAAGGACTCACCATCTCTGGGACTGGCCATCAGCTTGGGAATTTCAACCTTTCCCTTTCTGGAGGTTAGCCACAACTGCTTATTGGGGTAGATGGGGTTTGGAAGCAGAGCAGGAAAAACACAGCACAAAATCCTCCTTGGTTCTATAAAATCTTCAAAATACAGATTACAATTTGAATTTCCCACGTGACCTTTCTGGTTCAGAAGGGACTAAATGTCAAAAAGGTTGTTCGGTTGGCATCTTTCACTGCAGAGCTTTATGGCCCCCAGCACTCCTCTGTGGCCTGCCCTGCCGCAGCAGAGCAGAGGCCCAGTGGTGCCAGCTGAGGCCATGGCCATGGGGAACGACCACAAACCTGGATGGGAAGGGCAACTTCATGCTTGCTGCTCCCTCAGAGTGTCAGGTGCATAAAGATCAAAGAGCTTCCCCTCATTTTGCTTCATTGTTCTGCCGTGAAACTCTGTAAATGTCCTGGCACAGGCAGCCTTGGAGAACCTCCACTGTGCAAGTCTGGTCCAAGATAATAAAAGAATAACTTTGGTTCCTTCCAGCTGTTCCAAGAGGAGGGGAGTCTGACCACGAGCTGAAGCAGCAGAGCTCAGGGTGTTGGTCTCTGGTCCCAGGTCCTCTGCTCAGGACTGGGATGGTCACTGGCTCTGGTATGCTGGACACGGGTCCCTGTTTTTGTTTCCCCATGGCTGGCTCCCTGTGCAGGCAGCTCTGCTCGGGGTGTGTCAGCCATGGGTAATAAGCCAAGCTGACCTTGTTGGGCCCGCTCTGCAGAGTTCTTCATCCACCCTTTGCTTTTCTTTTGTCTGCTGAACCTGTTTTTACCCTTGAGACTTCAGCCCCAGCTCTGCATGGAGAGGAGCTGCAGCTGCATGTGAAAATGGGGCCAACTCTTGCCTCCCTCTGTGGGGTGCTGGGATCAGGAGTCAGCACCATGGGCTGATCCTCATCAATCCTCTCCATCCACTGTCGCTGCCAAGAGCTGCCTGTGCCCCAGCAGGGCGGGGTCTGGCTGTGTGCAGCAGCACGGTGGCCACAGGGGTGGCCACACAGGGTCATCCCAGCTCTGCCACTGGCACTCCTGGCCCCTCACATGCAGCATGGCTGGGTCTCGAAGAGTGTGTCCTGACATCGTATTTCTGGCCACATGTTCAGGCAGAGACGCATTTGCAGATGATTAATTAGCAGAAAGGAAACAGGTCTAGAAATGAGGACCAGCTGCCAGCTGAAACAGGGAGCAGTGGTAAGTTTATTGCAAAGGCCAAAGGCTGTGAGCAGCAGCTTTGGAGGGTTTTGGGGATTCCTTGCAGCTAATTGCCACGTGACAAACCCTTCTTGTCTCTGCAAGCAGCCCCTGCGGGACAGAGACCAGCTTGTGGTGGTCTGTGGTGCCTCAGCTACAGCTTTGATTCAGAGTTAACCAACAGACAGGCTTGTTTTACACTGGCAGTTGACCCTGTTTGATTCAAACAAGGCATGAGAGAAATGTGGGTGTGTTGGTGGCTGTTGGAGGCAGTGATTTGGATGTCCCTAAGTAGCTGACTGCTCCTGGGAAGGTCTCACATGAATTCTTCTGTGATCTGGCAGGGCTGGACACACAGCTCCAGTCCTTTTGGTGCAACCTTGTGGGGTGTCTCTAAGTGCACCCCTGTGAGCTGCCAGCAAAATTATTCTTTTCTTGCCTTTTCCTAGCATTCTTTCTGAATGTAAGACCCAACAAACTAGGAGATGGGGCACAGGGAGGGTTGTGGGGCAAGGCAGACCCTGAATGAGAGCACCCTTGCTGAAGACTCCTGCCTTGTGCTGTCTACTGGGGCTCAAGTTCAGGCTTGACTTCCAGGCAGGTATTTTGGGGGCTCTTCTCTGTAAAAAGCTATCCTTCCCTTGAGTATCTTCATTAAATATATCCCCGTTACCTCCATATATTTGTCTGAGGTCACAATCTTCAGGATGTCCCAACGTGCGTGGCTGTCCTTCGTTCCCTACCTTGTGCACCCCATGGTTCCCACGTCTCCACCTCCTTGGTGGCCCAGCAAGGGCTGGTGTGGCTGGCACCAGTGTTCAGCACCAGTGCTGGGGCCAGGCTCAGAGAGGGGACCATGCTGTGGGCTTGTGCCTCATCAACTCCCAGGAGCCCCTGGCTGCAACCCAGACGTATCCACATACATACGTGAGGCATCTGCTGCGTGGGTGGCTCGGACCTCCTGGAGAAGCCCTGGGAGAAAGTGGCTGAAAATCAGGAGTTCCGCCCTTGTGGAAACTGTGGTATTTCAGAATTTGCACCTGTCCTCAAGAGGGTGGAGAAATGAACTTTTCCAAATCTTCCCTGGGCTGGAAATTAAAAAAAAAAGGAAAAAAAAAAAAGAAAAAGAGGGCAGCAATGCTCAATTCTGAAAACCCCATTTTCAGTTCCCACACACCAGCCTGTGCCCTCTGGAGCTGGTGGGGCACCACTCTTCTCCCCGGACCAGGCTTCACAGGAGGTTTCATGTCAAGCTGATGTCAAACTGCTCAGGTTTGGCTAAACAAGCCTGAGGCTTGGTCTTTGGGAGAAAACCAGAACCGTCCTGGAGGGAAGACATTCCTTTTGCAGAAGCCGCGTGTTCCACCAGAGAACTGCTGATCACCAATGCCTGTAGGCAAGTGAGGCTTGGCTGAACAAGAAGAGCAGGATGTCCCAAAAGGGGGGACAAGCAACCCTGCACAGGGCTGGGCACCTCTGCCCAGCCAAGGGGTCTCTGCTCTGAGCTCATGGGCAGAGCAGTGTGGAGTTCAGCCACCTGTGGGAAGGACCACCTGAAGGTTGCTGGTGGAGGTAACCAGAGTCCATGGTGGACACATGGAGTATCTTTCTCCTGCCACATTCCCCAGAGCCAATGCTTAGGAGTGGGTGTCTGTGGGTAAGTCAGTATTTCACTGGCTGGAAGACGGGAGCTCCCAGTCCTTCACCTCATGTGTGGGGTGTCACCAGGAGCCACTGCTGAGGCTCTCCATCCCCACAGGGCGGTGGGATGCCAAGCTGGATGGGCATGCAGAGGGACAGATGGGCAGGTGGGAGCAATCTGCAGCCTGGCCAGGTCTATCTTTTCTTTACTGAGAGGGACAAGAACAATGAAATGCCTCATTCCCTTATTTCCCTTGGGACTGGCTATCCCCACAGGCTCCTACCCTGGCTTGGGCTGTTGGTAGGGCCGATCTGTGCAGCAGGTGATCTCCTTCTTGAGGCTGGAAAGAAATAACCCTTGTCTGTGGAAGAACATGAATTAACATCCCAGGAGATGATGTTACCTGCAGCAAGGCCTGACAGCACCTAAGGTGAACCAGCAGCTCCTAGGTGCAGAGCTGCCCACAGACACCCCCAGCACCCTGCTTAGGGCTAATCATGACTCCTTTTTTGGAGATGTTTGGCCAGGGAAGTTGCTGATGGGGTAGGTGATGGCCTCCCCACTTTGGGGGATGTGGATCCTGCGGTTTCGGGCACCCTTGAGGGTGAGCATGCCTGACCCAGGAGATTTGGCTGCTGTCCTTGTGGGACACCTGCTCTGGTTGCAGTGGGGCGTTGCAAGAGATGCCCACATGGGGCTGGGATGGTGGTGTAGGGTCTGGGTGAAGGGGGGACGCAGGTGCCCTGGGGTGGAGGGTGCTGTGCATGGGCCTGGGCGGGGAGGAACAAGTGATCCTCAGGGACAGGAGAGCAGGTGGAGGCAGTCCCGTTGTGGACACGGGGGGTCTCTGGGGGTGCCCTCCCTGGCCCCACAGCGTGGGCAGATGGGGCATTGCCCCTCCAAGCTGCTCCCCTGGCTGCAAAGCCCTACAGCCAGGAGGACTCGGAGGCACTTTGCCCTGCCAGAGTGAGCCAGACCCCCTGCCTGGCATGGGAGCAGCAGGCACAGCTCAGCTTAACTGGGCTAATTAGAGTGTAGGACCACCGAGAGCATTCCAAAGGGCAGCGTATTTGGGACGTCACATGTGTATCCCAGGTATTTTCCCTGCTTTATCCATTCCCTCTCCAGGGGAGCCCAGCAGAGAGCTGAAATTCGGGGCTGCAGGGGCCACCCCACCACCCACCCTCTCTCATTCCCATCGCCTCTTGCCCTGGCCTGCTCTTCCCATGACTTGCCCTGACTGATCCTCTGCAGAGATCAGCACCAGGCTGGGACCTGGAGCTGGGGAAGCGAATGGGGCCCCTGCAGTGCCACGGCCTCTCTGTGGTCAGACTGCCAGTCCCAGCCCTGCTGGAGCCCTGAGGGGCTAACCAGGGCTGCTGGCTGGGAGCCAGGCTTGGCCTCAGGTGGGACCGCACAGGGACCTGCCCCAGGCTGAGCTGTGGGCAGAGCTGCTGGATGGTGCTACTCCCAGCCATGGGGCTTGGATCCATCCTGGTGCTGCCAGCTGGTTCTGGCCCTGTTGCACCAGCTCCGGCTGGCTGTGCCTTCATCCTCCTGGGCAGCAGAGCAGGATGGGCTGGTGGCTCTAAACTGACATTTGGCTGCTGTGTCGGGGGTGGTCTCTGCTCCCAGGGTGAGGACCAGGAACCTCTCCATCTTCGGGTCAGTGTAGGGGAGAAGTGTGGCTGCATCCCAACCGCAGTTGCTGAAGTTTCCAGCCACCATGGAAAGCCCAAGCCCATGTGTTAGAGGGGTGGGAAAACAGCAGGTGAAGACACAGATGGGTGTTTATGAAAAGTTTTTGCAATGTGTCAGTTTTTAAGCCTGCAATGGTGTTTTGCTGGCTTTCTGATGGAGTTGTGGTGGAAAGGTGTGGGCTTGGCTTGTTTGGACGTGTGTCCATGGGAACATAATAATGGCTTCCCAGGTTTTAGGTCAACTTCCAATCCTAGAGGTAAGGCAAGAAGCCACCACCTGAGTGGCCCAGACCCTCAATCAAACCAGCTCCTCTTTGGGGTTGGTGGAAGGGAGCTCACTTCAGTCACTCCTTTTTGGGCAGCCATGAATACAGGCAGGAGGTGAATTTCTGGAGAAGAGGCTGAGGGATCCTCATGGAATGTGGCAGCACCTCACTGACCCCTGGGCCCTGCTCCCTTCCTGATATGAGTTGCACATCTGGACACAGAGCCACGAATCAGATGGACATCCTGGTTCATGGAGCCACGAATCAGATGGATATCCTGGTTCATGGAGACATTTCCCTATGCAAGGAAATGTTCAGCACAGGCTGAAATGTCTCATGCTGCTCTCAGACCCAGTGATCTCTCGCTTCTGTGGCTGCAGGGATCAACTGCCTGCTCTGGCAGCAGGGTTGGCCTCAAACCCGCTGCCACAGTGGCAGAGGAGGTGATGAGGAGGGGGTCCTTTCTCTCAGCAGACTGCCACTTCTAAACCCATCTTCTAACACAGACTGGCTTTGAAGGAAAGCTCCTGAGTATGCGTTTCATTAAGATTTAATAAAGCAGCTGCCTGCTCCTGAAGAACAAAATGATTATTAGACCCTTTATTGAGGATTAATAGCTATGTAATCAGCACGTATCTGGTTCCTACAGGCATCTATTACATAGCTTCCAAACCTCAGTGAATATGTTTCTAATTGGCTTTTAAGAACATGCTGTTGCTTTATTAAACCCTAATTAAATGCATATTGGGTGAAGTCCGTTCAGAAGTGGTTATTGCAAACTACTTGTCATTACCTAATATGTGCAGCCTAATGGGCCTTCAGCTTATTTGCTCTGTTAATTATTAGATTTTATGGCCTTTGTTTGGGCTTTGTTTTTGTAAACTGGGTTGCATATGTTGTTTTCTTCCCTATTCAAAGCCTTTCCAAGAAACGGGTACTGCTGGACACCCAGGGACTGGTACTGGGTTTGATGAGCGGAGCAGACTGGGAGAGGCTCTTCCCATTCTACAGATTTTTTTAGGGGTGCTCAAGTGTCTCCTGCTTGCATTGGGCTCAACCCTGGTGGAAAGCAAGTCTTCAGGATGGGCTGAGGGTTTCAGGATGGGCTCCAGCCTGAGCCTTCGTGGGACCACCTTGGGGCTTGAGCGAAAGGCCTTCAACAGGCTCAGCTGCAGCTTCCACTCGGGACCTGACAAACCCTCCAGCCTTGCCTATATATTCCATTTCCTGCCAGGTGCAAGCAGTAGGTGGGGCAGCCACACCAGCCAGCAGCAGCCTCCTCCTTGGCTTGTCTTGGTGCCTGCAAAATGCGGGTGCTGGTTCTGCCTTCACACAGTCTCTGAGCTCCATCGAGCATCTGTTACACATCTGCAAGCCTCTTTCCCAAAACCTGTGAGCATAAACTGTAAGACACCCAGAACTGGGGGATGTGGAGGAGGTTGGAGTACAGACTCTGGCTGAGCAGCAGAACAAGGGATGCTGATGTGGTGTTTCAGCAGAAAAGAAGTGCTGCATGCGTGGTCAGTCCACAAAACGCTGATGGGAGGACGCCGTATTGAGCAGTATGGCATGGCTGAGCTCTGTGAAACCGCATGGATTTTGGTTTGAAACCTATTTTCCGTATTTTTTTTTTTTCTGGCAGTATCAGAACATGTCCTTTCAGCAGATTCAGGACAGGCCATTTCCAGGGCAGGTTAGGGAAAAAGTGGCACTTTGTAATCTTCTGTTGCATGGTGTTTCCTAAGGCAAAATGGAAAAGTCAAAATCAAGGGAAGTCACAATCAGACCAAAAATGGTTCAGTTTGCCCAGATTGAGGGTTTTTTCCTTGTTGTTTGGGTTTTTTGTTTTGGTTGGTCTTTTTTAATTTTTTTTTTCTTTTTCTTTTTTTTTTTTTTTAGTGAGAGGAAGGAATTTCCCATTGTTGAAGAATTTCAGAAGCCCCCAGAGTCTCTCAGAGGGAATGGTGCCAGCCCCGAGCACAGCATCCAGTCCCCATCCTTGGCCCTGCTGTGCTGCCCCGCCTCCGGCGGGTCCGAGCACCGCGCTCAGGTGCCTGCCCGGCCGTGCCGCGGGTCACCCGGGGACACCGGCCGCATCTCGGTGGGTGCGTCTGGCTCTGCGGTGGGTGGAGGCAGGCTGTCAGAGGTTCGGAGGGAAAGCGGGTCATCCTGGGCTCATCTCCAGCTGCTGAGCCGCAGAGGCAGCACCGCCAGCGGGTGCCCGACCCCCGTGCCCACACCCCAGTGTCTCAGGTGCTGCTCGGGCTGTCACCCCGTCCCTGCTCCGACGCCTTGCACGGGGCTAAGCTCAGCTGCCAGCCCCGCGCTGCCCTGGCCAGACAGAGCACTCGGCCCCAGGGGCTGGCTCTGGTAAAAGTCTCTGCCCTGACAGCCGCCTCCTGATCCTCAGCTTCCCGCCACTCCGGATGCTCTGACTCATGGAGAACGAGCACCTCGCCCGAACTTTCACCTCCAGCTTGAACCACCCCCAAGTCAAACTTGCTAATGCTCGAAACCTTCGGTTAGCCCCCCTCCCCCTATTTTTTTTTAGGTTTTCCAGCCTTTGTACTTTCTGCATCCCCGTTGGAAGTAAGGGTGCCAAAATACTTTGTAAAAGGCTGTTCTTGCAGTGCTTCCCAGACCTTCCCTCGCTAGGAAATGCCAGAAACCGTGGGAGCAAGCCTGCTCACTGGAGAGCCTCGGCGCAGGTTTTGCAGACCCTGGAGATCTGGAGAAGCTTGAACTTCCCCAGGCATGGACCTCTCTCCAAAGCCAACAGGAACTCGGAAACTTTGGGGCCTCTTTGGTTTTTCTCCTCTCTAGGCCTTGAAGCTTTCAACTCAACCTTTGTGTTACATTTATATGTTGCGTGAATATGCCCTTATTTTTCTAATTAGGGTCGCAAATTCCTCATTAAAACTGCCTGCAGGCCAGGGTTTGTCTTGCTTGACTTAAGGCTAAATCAGAGAGGTATCCAGGCTTGGAGCTCTATATCCTCACCCTCCTTCAGAGCCAACAGATGAAGAAAATGATCCAGACCTTGGAGTCAGCTCTCCTGGGAAAAGGGTTCCCCTTCTCTGTGGCAAAAGGGGAGACCACACAGCTGAATGAAAGAGCACGAAAGGCGTTAAGAGGCATCACCAAGAGAAGCCAAGAAGAACCTCCTTCTCGTTTCCTGCCTGAGCTTCGGTGGGGATGGAGATCCATGTGCTCTGCAGAGCCAGTTTGGTCTGAAATTTAAGAGCAACTAACCACTTGTTTGTTCACTTAGCATTTCCCAATGACTTTGCTGCTGGCTATTTTATTTCAATGGGCTTCCCCTTCCTGTAGCTTTATCAAGATTTTCTTCTCCTTCCTAGAAAATGCACAGGAGAGGGGAGAGGAGAATGTTTCCTTTCCCGCGGAAATAGCATTTGGCTTCTTACCTGCCCTGTGTGGGGAAAGAGGGAAAAATTTCAGCAAAGCTGAAAATGAGACATTTTCACTTTGAAATTTCCCTAAAAATAAAAGAAGCAGCACTTTTGGCAAATCTTTCTGGCCACAATTTCCTTTTGTTCCATTTGCAGCCATGGAGACAAGTCTCGGGGGGAATTCCTGCTGACTGGAGGCCTGTTTTGGTTTGTTCCTGTTCCAGTGGCAGCAGTGGGGCCGGGGCATGGGCCGGAGAGCCCTGAGCACCCTGCTGCTGCCCCAGGACCATCACCTGGCCACCAGGGAGCTTTACTGACAGACAGATGCAGTCTGTGGCAGGTTGGGCTGCTGGCCCCTGGCTCTCAGGCAGGGTGGGCACCTGGACACGTCCTCAGCTGCACCAGCCACGGCCACCTGAGCCATGTCCATGGCTGTGGACACAGCAGTGAGAGGAGAGAGGCACCGGCCCAGCTTTCCCCATCACCTTCCCTCAAATGGCTGGATCCTGCCCAGCTCTTCCTGACCCTGTCTGCACATCTGTGGTGGCTGAGGGCTTGAGCGATGCTCTCCCTGCAGCTTCTTTGGAGCTCTTCTCACGGTGACGGGGTGCAGCTGGCTCTGTGCCAGCACGCTGTGCTGTGAGCAGTGCCAGCAGCGTGGCCACGGGGCGTCCCTGCCGGCGGGAGAGCCAGGGCAGGTCGGGTCACTCGAGCAGAGCGATCCCCTGAGCAGAGGCCCGGGCTGGGAGCAGCAGCAGGAGATGTGTGGCCATGGGCACCTGGGGCGAGGGGAGAGAAGCCCTGAGGCTGGCTGTGCTGGGAGGAGCAGAACGGTGGCACACTGGGGCATGGCTTCTGGCTCAGCAGCTTTCCTTTTCTGCAGCCTCTCCCGACCTATGCATGTGGCCAGCGATGTCAGTGCTATGTCCCTCTGGTGCCCACATCCCTCTGCTGACCCTGCAGGTTGCCCTGTGGAGGTCCCACCATGGAGGGGATCTGGATCCCTTCGTTTTCCTTCCTCCCTCGACATTCCCCTTGGCCATGGATCAGCTGGCGGGACCCAGCAAGTCTTGCAGCGAAGATGAGCAAAAAAAAAAATCTCCTTATGCCTGTAAAAGGAAGAAGGAGAGCACGGCAGAGACAGGCCGTCTGATACAGCTCCACTTTCTGCTGTGGAGGCGGGAAGCCTTTCGGACAGGATTTATTTTGTATAGTCTTCCATGAAAACTGGATCCCCCTCCCCTCCTGGCCCTGCCTGGCCTTAAATCATATCCTTTGTAATGACATTTCGTGCTTGTGTGGCGCCTCGCTTCTGAGCATCCCCAAGTGCTCTGTAAACGGATGTCTCGCGGCCTGCCAGGAGGCCGCAGTACCACCCCTCCACCCCCCTGCTGCCAAGGGAAGGTGATAAACCCTTCCCACATCTCACCTGGATGCCTGACCATGCCTGCATTAGTGCTGCAGCCTCCCCTGCATCCCTCTTGACTGCCCTCCCACCCCAGCCACCTTCAAGGAGATCTCTGTCCTTGCTGAAGTGCCTGGAGTGGGGTGCTCAGGGGTGAGCAACTCCAGTCTAAGTCGGTGGGATGCTGCCCTGCAGCCTGGCACACGGCCTGCAGCCTCGCCTCCCACCTGGAAAGTCCCTGCCAGGGAAACAGCATAGCTGTTCCCCCTCATCAGAGCTGCAGGGTCAACAGAAAGCCACTGTCCATGTCCCCAGACCCCATTTTTGGTCAGGAATGGATTTCTCTGGTACACTGTGCCCTGGGTCAAGGTGGGTGTCTTGCTTGCTGACTCCAAATAATACGGCATTTCAGATTCCCTCTTCCCCGTCCAAGACCTTGGCTGTCATCACGTCCTCCTTGGTCCTGCCCAGAGGTTTCTTCACAGCCACAGGGTCCCAGGAGGTGCAGTGGTTTTCGTCGGACACCGCTCTGGCTTGGCCCAGCAGTGGGAACAGTCTGCCTCCCCGGATCTCCTCCAGGTCCTTCGGCTGCTCCGCTTCCTCCGCTGGATATCCGGGGCTGTGGGCAGGCTTGCTGATGTAGGGACAGCCGGACGGCTGCTGCATCCAAGCAGGATTTTGGGCTCTGACAGATGGTTTTGGAGGTTGTCTCAAGCCACCTACTGGATTTTTGTGAAAATTGCCCTCCTGGCGGAGAGGCCTTTTAACTTCCCTCAGAGCTGGAAAGCCGCGGCCCAAGAGCTGACTGCTGAGAGTGATGCCTTTTGGCGGGAGCCAGCGGTGATGCCAGCTGGGAAGGGAGAGGTTAACCCTGGGTGTAGGTGATGCCTTCTTCCAGTTCCAGCTGGTCATTGCTGGGAGGAGAATCAATGGAAAAATGTCCACAGATGCTTTGGTTGGCTCCAGGTGCTGATGGTGCAGCCCCTTCCCAGGGGTCTGGAGGATGGACCTCAAGTCTGCTGGGCCACTGCAGCTGCTTCTGTGCAGAGCAGAGCTGGTGACCTGCTCCAGCCCTCCAGGCTGTGGGGCTCCAGTGAGCCCCGTGAGTTCCAGGCTGCTCTGGGCTTCTTTTTCCTTTACAGAAAGCCAGCTTTATTCTTCTAAGGCACCTTGAGGAGAAAGATTGGAATCTGAGGGAAGGTTTGAGGGAAGTGGGGAAAAGCAAATGCTCTTGTCTGGTCTGGTCTGGTCTCATCTCCATCTCATCTCGACCCATCTCATAACTTTATCCCATCCCATCACACCCCATCCCACCCATCCCAGCCTACTTACCCTATTCCATATTACCCTACATCCTTCCCATTCTATCTTACCCTATCCTATCCCATCCCACTCCATCCTATGCCATCCCACCCATCCCATTTCACTTACCCCATCCCACCCCATTTTCTGCTCTTCCTGTCCCATCCTAGCCAATTCCATCCCACTCTATCTCATCCCATCACACTCATCCTATTCCACTCACCCCACCCCCTGCACACCTCTTCTGTCCCATGCCATCCCATCTCCCTCCGCCTCCTCCCCATCTCCTGTGGACATCCATGCCAGCTATCCCCAGACGGAGCTGCCCTTGCCAGCGGCACGGGCCCACTGGTGGTGGAGGCCACTTGGAGCAGCTCCTTATCCAGGATGTGTGTCAGTGAAAGCAGAAACCCAATAAGCAAGATAAGGAGACGATTTATAATGGAGTTTGTGAACTTTAGGAAAGAGCTTTACAGCCAGATTTTACAGACCACACAGGGAGAGGTTATACTCTCCAAAACCTTGGAGATTTTTTAAAAAATATTTTTATATTTAAAAAAAAAAGAGTTTCCAAGAATTAAATAACACGAAAGTGTATGAAATATGATGTAGGGAATGTTCCCCTTGCTCTCACATCTGAAGTTAATTTGGGAGACGCTCTGAATAGCTTTTTAAAGAGTGGATAAACATTGGCATCAAAAGTGTAAATAAAGTTACCAGACAAAGCGGCCGTTCAAAGGGAATCGTCCCTGGGATGTTGGCTGGGCAGCTCTAATGGCTGTGTCAGGAACATTTGGAGATAAAACAAGGGCCCAGCCGATTAGCCTGGGCTGCAGTTCTCCGCCTCATCTCCCTCTCCTGATGCCAAAGGCAAGCGGTGCTGGCAGCTGTTCCTGCAGGTTTCCTGCCTGGGGATGGCGCTGGCGGGAGCTTCCCGTTCGCTGGGAGCCCCTCAGTCCCCCACACCACCACCGCCCAAAACCTGGGTGGCACACTTCCAAGCAGGAGCTACTGAAGCCTCATTAAAGGCCGTTGGTGCTGGTCTCTGGGAGATCTGGGTTTGTCAGAGTTGTGGCCCAAAGCACTTCTGAGAAGCCCTCAGGCTATCCCACTGTGTGTCACACCCGCTGCTTACCCCAGCACAGTCCCATTCCCCCAGATGTTTGCATTGACACATGCTGGGCTGGTCACAAATATTCTGAAATACAACAGGACCTTCTGTGCCACTGGGTTTAAGATTGCATCTGGTTGGAAGACCCCAGAGGGGTTGTGTCTCTCCTGAAGCACGTCTTTGCACCAGCATCAGAGCTCTCCACGACAGTCCCCCAACAGTCTGTGGAGGGAAGTCAAAAACAGTGCAATGAACTCTGACATCTCATTTAAATCTTCCCCAGAGGAAGAGAAATGGACACATTTGAACTGACATTTTGTTTGCATCTTTTGGTATGAACTTGAAGGGAAACCTTTGGGAGTTGTCTTTGATGGAGCAGTTTGTGAATGAGAGGCAGTTGTGGATTGGAGTGACTTTGGCAGTCAGATCCACGTCATGAGGTGCTTCTCCTTGCCCTGTGTCTCTACCAGAAGGGATTTTCCTGGGAATTGCAGAAGTAGGAATGGGTGTGGACAATAATCCTCGCTCTCCTGCATCCAGAAGCTCTTACCTCCACAGCACCCAGTGCCGAGGGCTGCTATTGCACTCGAATATACAGAGTGTCAGTTCCTTCTTCAGCTGACGCCTTGCTCACGGCTCTGCATCCCTTGGTTGGTGAAGACAGGTTGGTAATTACAGTGGCTGTGACAAACACAGGGTGTAAATCCACCTCTGGGCAGTCCAGGAGCAGCTCACGGCTGCCTGCACTGCAGCGGGGGCACAATAAGCACCATTCATGGCTGGGGGGCTGGGGGGCTGCTCTGGGTGCTCATGGCCCTGGAGACCTGAGAGTTCTGCGTCTTGACTGACTCAGCCTGGGGAGTGTGGTAGATCCACCACATATCTGCCAACGTGCCAGCTGGGAATTGGGTCCCACTGCTCACCTGTGACCTGGGCACTGCCGTGCTGGGGAGGTATCAGCTCCTGAGGCTGAGAAGCAGCATGAGGGGCATCATCACAGGTAACCCTGCAAGTCCCCAGCCGTGACACATCCTGGTTTCTCCTACCTTGCCCTGGAGACCATCTCCTCATTCCTCCTGGTACCCTGCTCTCAGAGCATGCCCTTCTTGTGTCCAACCCTGAAGCCTGCGCAGTGAAAGAAACAAGCTGGTTTGAAGCATGACCCCTATCAGATAGAAGTTACAAAATTATGTTTTAGTATTTCACCTACTCAGGTGACTTTGAGATGGATAAAGTCTCGAGGATTCGTTTGCTCTGTCCTTTGCCTGGCTATAATAGGAGTTAACAATGACCATAACTCTGACCTTTTCCTCAGTCTTGACTCCGCAATATTTTCCTGAGTGATAAAGAACAAATCTCCCATTGGCAGGGCTGGGAAGATGCTGTCCCACACCCTTTGTGTTAACCACAAGCAGCAGTAGCTCCTCTCTGCATCCCTGGGTGAGACCCAGCGGGATGGGGACGCCGCCTGCCCGGGCACCAGCTGGCAGGGCTGCGCTTCCCCGGAGACCGCGGCAAGGGTTTTATTGCAAATAATGGAATAATTACTCTTTCTTTGCCTGCAAACAGCTGCTGATTCCTGTGCGAGGGCTCATGAGCCCAAATTCCCATCAGAGGGCTCACTAGGGCCTTTGGGATGGAGGAGCCTGGCACCGAGAAGGGGACCCTGGCTCGGAGGATGCCCAGAGTGATCACTGCGGGCTCGGGCTCGTGCAGACCGCCCTTGCGCATCAGCCTTCGTGCCACTTGTGTAAACTATTACAGCAAAGGGCAAAGGTTAAATGCAGCACATGTGTGGCATCAATTAACGGGATTTCAAGGTCTCCAGTGGAGTTTCTGCTCAAATCTCTTGTGGCAGGTTCAGTTTTCTTAACCCCTCCGATGCCATGCAGTCAGAGGGTCTTGGCTCTGCCAGACAGTTGGAGGGGAATGGGCTTGTGCTGGCTGGGGGTCTCCCCAGGGACTGTGCTGGAGTGGCCTCTGGCCATTTGGGCATGGGGGGACAGGGACACCACACACACCACACCAGTGGTCTGTGGGGCAAGTGGGAGAGACTGTACTCGTTCTACCAGAGGTGTCCTTGGAAGGGTGTCAGGCCCTGGCAAGGCAGCAAGTTGGTGTATGAGCAGCCCCTGATCACATCCTCTTCTGCTTCAGGTCTGTCTACCCCCATCTCAGAGCCCTCACGGGGGGTGGCTGCTCCTGTGTTTGGTCCCAGCCAGACCCTGCTCCACTGAAGCACCCCTTTGTCCCATTGTGTCCAGCGGCTGAGTGGACAAAGGTTCCTGCGGGCTTGGGACCGCTGGCACCTTCACTCCCTGCCGGTGAAACAGACGCAGTTACCCCCCGCTGCCAGGGAGACTGGGAGGGGATGGCTGCAGTGAAAGTCTCGGTGATGATTCAAAATCAGGGCAGTTTCGGTGGAGAAATTGCGGCTGAGAATCTTCACTGGTCTGAGGCCATTCCGGGCTGCTCCCAGGAACTGTACCCATCCACCGCTCATCTCCACCTGGATTTATCAGTCATACTGGGCATACTGGGGGAGGGAGTGGTTTAAAGGACGGTGGCATGACTCAGGCAGCCTTTAGTGCATCCCGTGTCTCCTGCAGCTGATACATCAGAGACCTGGATGCCACAGCTTCGCCCTGCAGCTCTGCCAGGCTGTCCTCGCCAGTTCCAGACGTTTCTCCTAAGGGCCAGGACCCTGGAGCCAGAGTGCTTGGAGGGCTTCCACTTTGCTCTTTTGAGGGGCTTTGGCAAGGAAAAGAAAGGCTTGAGCTGCCACCACCATGAAGAAAACATGAAAATATGATATTGGCATGGCCTGAAAACTCAAAAGCTTTAAAATATTCTAAAAGCTTCCTGATTGCTTGTGCAGGTTTTTGCCTAGACAGATTGCTAATTTTCCATGAACAGGTGCTGCTGAAGGGAACCCTGCCTTGAGGGATTCAGCTGGGGGTTCCTGCGGTTTCCAGTCCTGCCTCAAGGCTGGGGACCAGTGTAATGGCTGGGTCAGGGCTGGGAGCTTAGTGAGGAACATCGATCCCAACACCAACCGATGCAGAGCCTGCCGGGCTAGGGGAACAGGACATGCAAGTGCCCTTCTGCACCTGCGTGCCCCTGACATCACCTCGCACATACATTCCACTCCTTCTTGGGAAATAATCATTTCAATCCTTCGAGTTAAAAAACTTAGCCTGCAAAACATTCAAAACCACTAGAAACCCCTGCATTTTGATGATTTTGATCTGTTTTTCAGTCCTGCACCCTGTTAAGATGAACAAAAAGCATGCTTAAAAAACAGAGATGCTCTGCCCACAGCTCCCCATGTCAGAGCTGAGGGGAGACTTCTGGCTGAAAGATGGATTTAGCCTGGACATCTCCACACAAATACCCCGTTAGTTAGGAAACCAGTAAAAATCTTGGTAATCCCCTTGATCTGAAACAAATGGGCTCTGCTGTCTGGTGCTGATTTTATTATCAGACACTGCTTAGTATCATCCCATGGCTTGGACCAGTGCCTGAGGCTCAGCACCAAGTCAATTGTGTGCTGGCAGGCGAAGGTCTCCCCGGAGCTCTAGATCCGTGCTGGTTCTCCACACGTGTGCGGTGCCCTGGATAATACACGTTGGATTTACAGAGCCGTGTGGTTGCCCTGGGACCTTCAGGACCCTTCAGGGCTGCTCCAACGCTGTCTCCAGATGGGATGGGAGCAGCATAGCATGGCTGTCAGGGTGAAAGCTCGGGTTTTGTTGAGTTGTCCTGATCTCTTCTCCTTCTGGGGTGGGGAGCTTGGCTTGGTGGTTGTGTTTCCAGTATCTGGAGCTTTGTGCAAACACAGGATGAAGGAGCAGGAGTGGTTTTGGGTCCTAACACAATTCCCAGGGTGTCTGTCAGCCTGAGTTCCCGCCCAACCATCCCCTGGAAAGGGCACCTAGAACAAGCCTTGAGCATCCGTGGGCTGATTCGGGGACTCCTGGGAATCTCGATGGCTTTGAGGCCGGCAGATCCTCAGCTGCCTGCAAGGCGGCTGCATCGACCGTGGCCCCTGACAGCAGCGCTCCCAGCCCCGCTCTCCCTCCATGCCGCCTGCAGCAGCTGAACATAAAATTCGAGCCCCCCGGAGACCCACCATCAACCACACGAGCCCCAGCCGGTTTTGTTTTGATTATACATTTGTTTCCTCCCTCCTGGGAGTGTCTGACACAGCTTTTACCTCTCAGCGCGTCAACGCTCGGCTCCCCCCGCCACCTCCCTCCCCTCCCGTCGGCTCTGCTTGGATTAGCTCTGACCCCTACTGAACTCTGCTGCCAGAAGAAGTGTCAACCCCTTTCACTTTCCGAGAGCTTTCCAGCCCCGAACACTGAGCAGGGAAGGAGTGTCCTCCAATGGAAAACCTCCCACATAATTTTTTGACTCCGTGATCTTGCTGTGCATCTGGGGAAGACAGACTGTGGTCCCTGTGTCTGGCCATGCTCCGGGGACAGCCTGGATGACCTGCAGCACATCTCTGCCCTCCCCTGAGCCAGCACAGGTGTAAACGGGCAAAAGGGGCTTTTAAGGAGGATTTTCTTAGTGGAGGAAAAGTGGCGGGATAGGAGAGAGTAGGAGGTTAGCTATGGGCACAGCATGGCATGGTGTGGCACGGTGCATGGGGCCAAGGGTAGGTGTTTCCATGGGAGTACGGCAGAGCTGCGGCTGTGTTTCTTCAAGGGGATGTCCAGCCTCCATGGATGGGTGGACATCAGCAAGATGGAAGGGAGAGGAAGAGCTGGCTGCTGCCACCAGGAGCACAGAAGATGGGGAGGAGGAGCTTCCTGCTGCCACCAGGAGCACAGAAGATGGGGAGAAGGTCTTGCAACTCTTTCCACCAGTTCTGATGGTGGTTGTACTTCTCCGTGCTGAGCAGCAGCAGCTTAAATGTTCTGCAAGAGCTCCAAAACTCAGGGGAATCCAGCCCACCGAAATAAAAAGACCATCCAAGGAGAGGGCAGGACCCGATGCCCTGTGCCCATGGCTCGGCAGGGTTAATGCTTGCGGGGCTGGGAGTGACACCCCCACCCGTGAGCAGCCACCCCGGCCGGCAGAGATGCTGGGTGGTGGATGTGGGGCCACAGCTGGGGAGCAGGGAGGTTAACTCCAGCAACGCCAATGAAATAAAGAAAGGGAATGCCGCATGCTAAGGAGTTGCAGATGTTTGGATGTTGGCAGGGATTTGGGTGGAGCTGCCAATACACAACATGGTTTGCAGCAGGAGGAAGGGTGGGGAGTGCCAGGGAAAACCTGCCCCTTCCCTAAAGCCTGTGGTAGTGGAGGGAGTCCTCCTGGGGTAGGTGTCATGGGAGAGTGCATGGCTGGGGCTGTGCCTTCTCCCAGAGCTTGGAGATGCCATGGAAAGGGTGGGGGAGGCAAATGAAAATAGACCTTGGGAGCTGCTCCCAGGTCTGACTGCTGCTGTGTCCCTCTCTGTTGGAGCTCCTGCAGCAGCCACCTGAGCAGTCAAGGATAACTGAGCCATGAAGACAACAGCGCAGAGAGCAGTCACTTTATTTACAGGACACTGAGGATGCACCTCGGTCTTCCAGGGGCTCTTTCCCCTATTTTTGTCCCAAGCCTGTAGAAGCCAGGCAGTTATCCAAAGCCATTCCTCACTTTTCACAGCTCAGAGAAGGGATGGCTTGCCTAGCTGATGCTGGGTGAGGGCCACAGGCCTGTTTTGGTCTCACCAGGTCAGCAGAAACCAGGACTTCAGCACTGTTGTCCCAGAGCTGAGTAGTGGTGCATGCTGTACCAAAGAGAGGAGCAGCATTGCCCCTGAAGTGAAGAAGGCATCTCTGGAGGTCTGCGAGGACTCAAGCAGGATAAATCCAGGCTGAAGGGCACATTTAGGGCTGTGCTGACCTCAGTGTTTAATGATTTTGTCTTATCCCTGGCAAAGGGATGGACAGGGACCTGGTAAAGCCCAACTGGGCAGGGTCAATGAGGTCCAAGCCCTGCTGCTGTATGCAAAGGAAGTGTTGGGGTGGTGGGGAACATAGGGGCTGAGGGGTCTCTGGGGATCTGAGCCCACCAACTCTGGTGTGTGGGCAGGGCAGGTCTTGTTCCTTTCTGGGGTGCCAGCTCTTCAGGACGAGTGTGAGTCCCGTTGCTGGCTGGGAGATGGAGTCCCGCCCCAGGAGCTCTTGGGAACCTGCTTTGTGTCTCTTGGTGAAAGCGCAGGCCCCCAGAGCGCATTGCACCTGCAGCCCCAGGCCCGCAGGAGCATCCCCTTCTCTTGCAGCCCTCCTGATGCCTCCTGGCCCCCACGGCCCTTCAGCCGTGCCAGCTCGCTGTGGTTCTCTTGGTCTTTCTCAGCAGCATGTTTGGTAGCTCTGTGGCCATCGTGCTTCCTGACATGTTTTCTTTTCCCCTGTGATTTTGAGAATTGTATTCATTTCTTTGTTGAGGAGGGAGAGGGAAAGGTCATCCCTTGCTAGCAACTCATTAAAGCAAAACAATGGAAAGAACAGCAAATGGGCTCTGGGACCCGCTTCTCCAGGCATGTGTGACGCTGCCTTTTGTCAGTGTAGGAGAGGGGCATCCACTGAGGTGGTGGCATTGCAGGGAGGCTCTTCCACCCTCCCCCCCAAACCAGTTCAAGGCATCACTGGAGTACCTCGGTGTTTGTCAGAGCTTTTGTTTGTTTGGTTTGTGTGTGTGTGTGTGTGTGTGTGTGTGAGTGTGTGCACGCGTGATGTACATTCAGCCCTGCTGCCATTAAAAAAAAGTTTTTAATGAAAATTTTCTCATTCGCTCCTCCCAAGCTCCCCGGCTTGGACCAGTTCTGTTTCTTTCATGTGGGAGGCAGCTGCATTTGTCTCAATAATTGTGTTTCCTGGTTGCTATGTACCGCCGAGGACTTGATGACACAATGAAGATGTGAAGCGTTCCTCTTTCCCAGGCCTGGCTCTGGGGGTTTGGCTTTGGCGACATTATGGCCTTCCCTCTCTCCAGGATGCCCATATGGGGTTTGAAGTCCATCTGGCATTTGGCAGGAGAGACATTGCTTAAAGCTGATGGTCGTGCTCAGAGTGGCGTTGAGAAGGAAGCACTGTTCCGTGCCTCTGGTGTCTCTCAGGATCACTTGCTTAAATCCACCGCCTGTTCCAGTGGGAAAGGGTGGGCAGTCACACATGGCCATGCAGGGTGCCCAGCACCTATGTTTGAATGTCCTGCTAGGCCTGTTGGCCTCCAGACCCCAAACAACCACTGGGCCCGTCCCAGTCCCATCCTACCAGATGCTGGCTGGGCAGCCGTGGTGTTCCATGAGGGAGTGTGGAGAGCTGCACTGTAGGCAGAGGCTGCTTCGGGCAGCTACACCCCTGTGGTTCATCACTTGTTCTGAACCTCCCTTGCCTTGTCCTCTCTGGGACCTAACCCCCACTGCAGCACCCACCAGCCCCTGGAGGTGGGAAGTGCAGTACAGCGAGGACAACCTGCCTGAGGCACTGGGCCCGGAGCAGCACAGGAGTTCTCCCGGTTTCGGGTGGGAGTGGGAAGGTGGGCCAGGCATGGGGGCCTCGGGCATATTGCCAGAGCAGGGCTGGCAGTGGGAGAAGGAGCGTGGGTTGCATGGGGCATGAGGGGCGTGAGGGGCATGTGGGAGGGGGGCTGCATCTGCTGTGGGGCAGGTGGGGCATGAGGAGATTGGGAGTGCGGGTGATGTGGGGCACAAGGGGCACGTGGGGAGCGGGAGCAGGGAACACACCTCACACGTTCCACGGGGTTCCTCCTTGCTGGAGCCCACGAGGGCTGACATTGCTGACTCGGAGGGGTCAGGATGTGAGGGCAAGGAGACACCTTTGGGAGCAGAAGCTTTGTGACCCTCGGAGCCGGGGCTGTGCATCCCCCGGGGCCGGGGCTGTGCATCCCCCGGGGCCGGGGCCGGGCTGTGCATCCCCCGGGGCCGGGCTGTCCTTCCCCGCAGCGCGGAGAGGTGGCAGCAAAGGCCCTGGGACGGGGGTCGCGGGGACCTGCCGCCGCAGCCGTGGGTGCCGGGCCCCGGCCCGGGAGGGATGCGCGTCCCCCCATCCCGGCGTCTGCTCCCACGAGCGGGACCCACGCGCTGGAGCCAAGTCCATCTCGAGGTAACATCGGAGAGTGGTTTTGCCCACTTCTTTAAAGAACATCTGGTCCATCCTCCTGGAAATCTTTCTCCATCCGACCTGACCTCGAGCACTCCCAGGGATGGGGCATCTCCAGGGACGCTCACCACCGGCTCAGGGATCGGAATCTGCTTCTAGCACTGTATGAGCATTAGCATTTCTGCCCCCTGCTCCAGCCCGGGGCTGCCCCTCTGTGCCCGCTGACGACCCAGGGTGTTGGAATCCCACGAGAACAACTTGTGAGACTTCAGGACTTGCCAAAGCTGAAGCTGAACCCTTATCCCAGGCTGGCCGGGTGCCCACAGCCCAGCCAGCCCTAATCTGGGGCTGTACACTGCCCATGTTTAATGAGGTATTGTGTACGGATGTGTCTGACTGTGTGTATGCTCATGTCGTGGGCTCCGGGTGTCTCGCTCAATGTTTGCATCTGTCTGTTAGCAGGTTTGGGCATCTGGGGCTGTTCCCCTTGCCTGATCAAATATCTCCCCAGGAGCGAGTTTGTGCAGCCGAGGATCTTATCGCACATGTCGTCTGCACGGGAGGTGTTCACAGCTCTCCATGCGTGCAGAGTTTGCACACTGTCCGTGGGTTATGCTGGGCTGCCCAAGATGCTCCTTCCACTGTCAGCATGTGCTGAGTGATGGGGGATGGGTGGGTGGCCAAGGAATGGATGGATCAGTGCAGAATAGGGTAGGTTTCCCTATGGGTGGTGGGTGAGAGTGGAGACCAGTGCTGCTCATGGCTATTCTCTCTCCCCAAGGGCACGTGCAGCCCAACCTGGACACTATCCTGCATCCCACAGCCATGGAAGGGGGACAGGGCATCCCTGAGGCTTGGATGCAGCATCAGAGATGACCCCATCACTTGCAGTGAGGTTCCCTGTGAGGGCCTGCTGGCAGCTGCTGTGGCCCTGGGCAGGGCTGTGCCCCAAGTCTGGCTTGGCCTCCTCTAACTCAAGTGGCTCTAGGGTTTGAGGGACCCCCCATTGCCCAAACAGCGCATGACAGACACAGCAGTGCCCGTGTGACACACTGTGTTCCCACGTGTCTTCCTGCCTGCTCTCCCTGCCTCCACCCAGCTCCATCCCGAGGAGCATCCCTCCTGGCTGGGTCAATGCCTGCATCACCCTCAGACCCTGCAGGGCACAGGGCCGGCGGGCAGGGAGGGCTGGCAGCCACGGGCAGCGGGAGGATCACAGCCTCCTGCACAAGTGCTGTCCAACCCGTCAGCACCTCGGTGAAGCAAAGCCGATGCTGGCTGGGGATGTGCCCCCTGGCTCCCTCCCTTTGTCACGGAGAGCCAAGCGTGTGTGCCAGAAAGCTCATCCTGTGGTAGAAGCCATCCATCCCCTCTGGAGCTCAGCATTCCCTCCTTGCTCCTTGGCTGCAGGGGTGTTTGGCTGCAGATCCTTACCGAGCAATTCGCATCCAATTACAGAAGCCGGAAGGACTGGGAGGATTTTTCTTCTGGTTTCTCGCAACCAAAGCCAACTTGTCCGAATTACAACCTAGGAAGCATCTCATTAGTGGGGAGTGAGGTCTCCAAAACATAGAGTGCTTAGAAAACACTCTGCCAGAGGTGTAGGAATGTGGGCTGGCTGGCAGGCGAGATGGTGAGGAGCCTATCTGGTCACCATCTTCCCTCACCCGTGGTAAATTTCCCCATCCTTTCTCCTGTGGCACCTGAGTGGAGAGGAGATGGGATTTTGGAGGCTTCCAGCTCATCACATCACTTCCCCATTCCTGCTTTGGCTCAAGAGGTGTTTGATTTTGCTGGGCTGAAACGTGGGCTGGTCTTCCCACCCGTTTCTTTCCCCACCAGCTCCTCCTGCCCTTCCTCTCAGGCCATGTGGTGTCACCCCAACCAGGAGGTGAAGGTCTAGGAGCAGAGTCCTGGGAATGTTGGTTACAAGTGTTTAATAACACTAGTGGAAGAAGGACCCTCAGCAGCATCACTGGCTGGCCTGTCTCTAGTGCTGTCCCAAGAGGCGGGTGCCTGGGGGACATCCCTCAGCTGGCCTCATGGAGATCTGCTCCCTGGTGTGGCTGTCCCAGAGGGACTTACGCCAGAGGGGCTTGTGTGGAGCCTCCATAGTCCCAAAACTTGCTGGAGACTTGGTCTCAGGTGGGATACAACCTGGCACAGGGGCTGTGATGTGAGGAGGGGGCAAGGCAGGATCCAAAGTGATCTGGTGACTACCAGCTGCGACTGCAGGGGGGCTGTCTGCCGAGGTTTGAGAACGGGAGAGATTGGGGAAGTGCAGCTGGCAGCTGTGCCTGGGCTTACATGGCTGCAAGGTGACTCCTGTGCCAATGACTTAATGCCCTTCCAAAAATACTTCCCCGGATAGAGCCTGCAAGCAAACTGCTGAGCCAGCTTGTACCAGTGAAGGGATGGAGGCAGGCACGGCTCCGACACCTTCATCCCGCTGTGCTGGCTCCCACGCAGGACTGAGGACACCCGTGTTTTGAGTGGCATGGTGGGTGTGGGAGCCCATTCCCTGGCTGCCTCCCTGTCCCAACAGAGCCTGTGGGTGCTGGTGGGGAGCTGCACCATCGCCCTGGCTCCCAGCCCGCGTGGGGAGGGGTCTGTGCTCCCCTGCTGATGGCACCATCTGCTCCCTGAGCTGCCAGCTGGGCTGACTGTCCCTGCCTGGCCACCTCCCAACCATCCTCAGGTGCCCGATACCTGGGCAGGAGAATCCATGTGGGCTCTTGCTGTTGAGGTGGAGGTGGCCACTGAGCAGCCCTGCCCTGCTCCTGGCATCAGGTCACCTCTGCCAGCATCTGGGTGATAGTGTGCACTGTCTCTTGTGCCACCAAGAGCCCCCTCCTCTCCCTGCCCCTCTCCTTGGCAGCTGCCAGGCCGTAGCTTCTATTTCAAGGTCGAATTTGACGTGCTCCAGCTTCCAGACGGGTGATCTTGTAAAGACTTTGCAAAGGAGTGTGACTCGTGCATGCCACAGGGGTGAGGGTCAGGATGGACACAGCTCCCTCAGCACAAGGGGGAAGGAAAGGCTGGGATGGATAAAGCCAAGCTGCCTGCACTAGCTCAGCCACCCTGACCCCACACTTCACCAGCCCCACAGGCAGGAGAGCGGCGGGGTTCCTCTGGTGTGATGTGCTTCCCAGAGAGCCGGGTTGGCAGCACCTGCTGTGCCTGTGGGCCCCCACATCCCCAGGACATCCAGTGTCTCAGTTCTGGGCTTCGAAATGCCTGAGTCCCTTGACATGACCAAAGTGAGTTTGGATGCTGAGCTCCCCATGAAGAACATGTCCCACCATGGGAGCATGAGGAGTTTCCTCCAGAGGAAGCTGCTCCTTGCCAGCAGGGCAGGTGGGAGAGGGTGGCCTGGCCCTGCAGACATGGGGTTCAGGTCTCCTCGCTGTCCCCGAGGAGCACCTTGCCTTTCCGTGTGGGTGGATCAGAACCTCCTTTTTGTGACCCGTGCCTGCCTGTCCCTGGGGGCTGCCTGCCCTTCCTCGCTGCCCGTGGCTCTGCCAGTCCCTGTCCCCAGCCAGGCAAGTCAAGTCCCCTGCAAGCGCCTTCCCCCACAGCCGCTCTCAGTGGCACACCGCGCTCTGTGCCCTGTTCTGGCCTTGCTGCTGGCACCCTGGGGACGGCCACCCGCCACCCCCCGGCCCGCAGCAGCCCAGGGCTCCAGCAGCACCCCGCTCTGCCCCTCTGGGCCTGTCTCCCCTGGGCAGCCGTGGCTCTTTGGGCAGCTCTGCTGCTGTCCCGGGGGGCTGCGGACAGTGCGGGGGGCAGGAGCACCCCCCAGGTGGCAGGGGGCTGAGAGGAGGAGTGGAAGGGGGTGGGAGGCAGGGCAGCCCACCGCCCGGCTCGGCTGCGCCGGTTCCCCTCCCCGGCCCCACCGGCCCATTTATTACCCCTCTGCCATTCATCGGGCCAGACAGATGCCCCCAAATAAATACCCCCAGACAATAGGGTGGGAGGGGCTAGCGAGGCTCCTCATGAATAAACATGAGGGTCTTTGGACACAGCTTCCTCTCTTCGCAAAATGGGACCGATTGTGCGGCAGGCGTTTAAAATTCAGCCGCGGTCGGGCTGTCTTCCAGTGTCCCCTGAACTGCTGAGGTGCTTCATTTATTTCATAATTTCCCCTCCTCCCCTCTCGGTGACAGACCTGGCTCTTTTCACGCCTTGTCCTCCCTCTTTCTTTCCTTCTTGCTCCCTTTCTCTAATTTTTTTTTTTAATCTTCCTTCCTTTTCCTACTCCTTGTCTCTTTCTCTCCCTGGCTTTTGTGCTGGAGGCCGTGACGAATGGCTCAGAAAAGAGGGTGCTGTGAGAAACTGGAGCTGCTGCTGGCAGAGTGGGTGGTGAGGCCTTGGTGCTCGGGGGGGCTGGAGGGGGTCTGCCCGTGAGCGCCCGGCTGGGGCTCCCGCATGGAGCTGGGGCGGGCTGATGTGGGATCCCAAGGGCTTTGCTGCCTGGGGGCTTGGGAAGCCAAGGATCGGGCCCCCTGCCTGTCCCCCTGCCTGTCCCCTGCCTGTGGGGAGACAGCCTCGCAGTGCCCACCCCAGCACATCCAGAATGGGCTCCATGCAGACGAGGGAAAGGTCGGCCCTGCCGTATCACCCACTGGGGGTGAAAAGCAGCCCTGGTGATGCTGGAGCACCCAAAGGTTGGGAGATGCAGAAGGAAGAAGGAGATGCTTGTCCAGGCCAGGGCAGCCCCAGTTTTGGTGGGGATGGGTTTGCTGGACCCCTGACCTGTTCCCATGCCGGGACAGCCCCAGCAATGCTGGTCTTTCGATCCAGGATGAGTGACGTTTTGGGATCTTGGACAACGGCATCCCCACTGGGCTCCCAGCACCCCAAGCCCACATGTGCCACTTGGTGCCGGGGTGAAGGCAGAACCAGAGCGGCAGCAGAGAAGGGAGGGGTGGCAGCACCAGGACGTGACCAGCAGAGTGGCTCAGCATGCCGGGAGACCTGCCAGCACCCTGGTGTTCCATCAACCAAGCGCTGAGATCCTGATGCCATGCACCCCTGGGAAAGCCAGGAGATGTCCATGCCATGCACAGGACAGCTCCAGAGTTTGTGGAACTCCGTGAGCCACTTGCTGTGCTGCTCAGGATGTGTGGATGGGCAGAATCCCCAATGCCCATCGTGTCCCCAGGGCTCTGCATGGTGGAATGAGCGTCACCCACGACACTGGGGAGCTGCAGAAACTCCCTGGACAGCTCTGGTGTGTCTCTGTACTGGAAGGAAGCATCTGCCTACCCTTTCCCCCACTCTGGGATCCCCTGCCCAAAGGCCAGGCAAGGAAAAAGGAGTTTCCACCCAAGGGCTGGCAAAAAGGACACTTCAAGTGAGGTGTCACCTGCCAGACCATCTGCCCTTGGGGACTGGCTGGCAGGAGAGACCAGGGCCATGTTGGCAGCAACAGGTGCTGGTGGGGATGGGGGGACACCCCCAGCTGCAGGCTGGTGGTGGGCAGAGCCTCCATCCAAAGCCCCAGGGCCTCTCAGTGCTTGGGAACTCCAAGTGCAGCTTCCTTAGCCCACAAGAGAACACGGAGGGGGGTCTCGCCAGGGCTTAGGGGTGTCACTGTGGGTGTGGGTGCTCTCTGCGGGGCACTGCCCTGCGCCACCGCCCGCCAGGGCTGCCTGCCCCTCTGCCCCTCTGCCCCTCTGCCCCTCTGCCCCTCTGTCCCACTGCCCGCTGGCGGGCACGGCAGCCGCAGCCCATGGGGGACGGCGCTGGCAGCCTCAGGCAGCGGGAGGGCTCCTGCATTACAATCCGGGACAATCTGTCCCCCTTCCCGCTGCCCAGCAGTGTAGGAGACGGTTACTGTTTAATCCCATTTGACAGCTCTTTCATCATCTGCCTGCCTCCCTCCAGCTTCCCGTGGCTCCTCCAAGGCTCCTTTGTGGCCGTAATCAAAGCCTGGTGAGTGATGGCTGCTCAGGGGAGGGAGAGAAGGGACGGTGGAGCGAGGGTGGCTCACCCGCCGGGGGGGCGAGGGAGTGTGGCCTGGCCGCAGCTCCAGGGAAGGGCATGGTGGGATCACAAGGTGTGGGGGCCTTTGCTGTCAGCTCCTGCAGGTGCAGCTGTGGGTGGTGGCACTGGGAGCTGGGCTGGATGGAGCATCCCTAGCACTGGGAGCTGGACTGACCAGAGCATCCCCAGTGCTGTGAACTGGACCAGATGGAGCATTCCCAGTGCTGGGAGCTGGTCTGGGTGGAGCATCTCCAGCGCTGGAAGCCGGAGTGGGCTGAGCATCCACAGTGCTCGGACCTGGGCTGAACTGAGCATCCCCAGTGCTGGGGGCTGGTTGGACCATTCCCAGTGACTCCCTCCCAGTCAGGCCGGGAGGTCCTGGTCAGGGCAGCAGGGCTGGTGTCTGAGCAGGGGCCAGGCAGTGGGTCAGTCTTCCCACTTTATGTCCGTGTCTGGGGCACAGATCGCCTGGGCCATCTGACCCCCTGACCAGAGGGACAGAGAAGCAGGTCTCCTCCCACAGCCCTCTCCCACACGCCCTCCGAGCACCCTCTGGGACTGGGGGCATGCTGGCTCACAACACCCTGTGCCTTTCATGCCTGGCATGTGACTGTGGCCCTGGAGGAGCATGGCAGCTCTCTCCCCATGACAGGGAAGTCTGTGTGGGAGAGATTTTGGTGGAAATCGCTTGGGCAGCACAGGCTTCCAGCACAGCATTGCTGGCACGTGGCTCACATGGGGGTGAGCCTTGCTGTGCCATGGCAGCTTCTGCCATCCCCACGGGCAGAGAGCCGAGGGCCTGGCTGCTCCCGGGCAGGCTGGCTGCAGTCAGGGCAGGCTGGGACAGGTGGGAGGGCCTCTAAGGGGTCCCTGGCCTTGATATTTCTGTGAAATTTGGGAAATCTGACCCCAGACTTGGTCTGGAGGCTGTGTGGGTGGCAGGCCCCTTCTGGAGGTTTTTGGCTAGAGGAGAGGAGCCCACAGTCTGCAGGGTCACCCACAGCTTCCTGTAGCTCAGCTCCTTCTGGACTGAGCCTCGGCTCCCGTGCCTTGGCTTCCCCCAGTGCTGACCAGTGCCCCGCCAGTGGCACAGGGATGGAGCCCCGTGAGTATTCAGGGACTTCGGGGAGATACCCTCCTGCTTCCATTCGTGCCTCCGGCAGGGACTCAGCACTTACCAGTTCTGCCAGGGAATCCTCCCCATCACCAACAGCCTGGCCTGACCTCACTGTGACTTTTTTTTGTGGTTTTCAATAACATTAAACTTCTGGCTGCATTGCCAAGAGCTGGGTCTCTCCCTACCAGGGCTTGGTAGTGCTGTGCACTGCAGAGTTTCCCTGCTCAGCAACGATGAAGCGGGGAAGCAGGAGAGGAGCCCCCAAAAACCACATCACTGTGGCCCAAGGCAACTGCTCCTGAGCCCCCGTGGCTGAGGAACACCCCGATTCCCGGGGGAGGGAGCCTGCCCGACCTTGGGTTATCACCTGCATTGCAGCTGGGTGACAGCTTTCCCAAGAACACATGTTCCCTCATAAACCCCGGCTCTGCTTATCTCAAAGGGCACATCCAACAATTAGCTTATCTGCTGTGAAAGTGAGGAGCGGCTTTGGATATCTGCCTGGCTTCCGCAGGCTTGGGAAACAAACAGGGGAAAGAGCCCCTGGAAGACCGAGGCACATCCTCGGTGTCCTATAAATAAAGTGACTGCGCTCCGAGTGTGCCGCAGACGGACTCCATGTGCTCAGGGTGGGGAGCTGGAGGTGTCCTTGACTTTTAAGGATGTTCAGTGCTTCCTGCTGAAAAACCCTGCCTGCATCTGCTGCCAGCTTTGCCAAACCATCCCGGGGTGGGTGGCAATATTGTGCAGGGCGGGTTGCAGCCTCCAGTTAAATTTTTGGGGAAAATTTCAGCTGGAGACCATGGCTCTTTACAAGAATGGGGATAAGGAAAAAAATAAAGGATTTGTTCTTATTTTGTTTTAAAAATCTGTCTTTGAAGCCATTTGGCAAGTAGAGAGGGAAGAGAGGCTGAGCTTCATCTTGTGTCCCTGGAATATGCTCAAATTTGACCACGCTAGAACACTTTATTTGGGAAAAAATGTGGTTAGCATGAGCTCGGTGCAAAGCTCTTCCACAGGAGCAGCTCCCATCCCAGGGTGTGGGTTTGCCACCACCCAGCTCCTGGGCGAATGGCTGCCAAAGCCAAGGGCCGCTGTGTCCCCCCCAGTGCCATGGGGGTCAGAGGAATGGCAGAGGGAGCTGCAGCCCGGTGAGCTCCATCTTCTGCCTGGCTGCGTGTTCGGTGATTTACACCATTTTTCTCCTGCCCTGTAGCAATCCTGTGCGAAGAGGAGAAGAGCAGGCACGTTTAGCCAGCCCTGTGCTGTGTGATCGCATTGTCCCCCGTGCAATGTTCTGCAGCCCCAAGGATGTTTCTCCTCCCTGCCTGGCCCAGGACATGTCATCCCTCACTTGGAGAGAAAATTAAGAATTGGTTGAGTTAATTTGCTGCAGATGATGGTTTTAGGAGCAAATAACCAAAAAAGCTGGTGGAAAGCCCAATTTTCCTCCCTCCTGGAGACTTTCTGGAGGACTTTCTGGAGCTCCTTTTTCCTGGAGGCTTTCTGGATGGTGGCTGGTGCCCCATGTTATGCCCCGAGGAAGGCGTGGGCTGCTTTGGGGGGGGACCTTCAGTTGGCTTCCTCCCCACCCTGCTCCTCCTGCTGTCCCCCAAATCTGTACCAAGAAACAAGTATATTGTTTGCAAGCTAAAAACTAGAAATGATTTATATGTTTATAAGCCCAGCTCTGGCTCCATTTATTTTGGCAAAGGAATTGTTTGCATCTTTGCAGAATTCCTTCACCCAAACCACTCATTAGATATGAATTTCAAAACAGCCAGAGGGAGCGGGTGACTCAAGGGAATTAGCAAATGGCTTCTCAAAGACTTTTACGTCAGGGACAGCAGCTCAATTCCAGATCTCGGTGCCAGTGGCCCAGAAGACATTGTCATCTCGTGTTGGGTCAGTGACCGTGAGTCAACCAGTGTGACTGAGGGCCTTGGTCTTCGACTCCGAGCTGGCAGGTGTCTTCACCATGAGAAACCTCAGCCAAGGGAGAAGCCAGAAAAGACAGGAGGAGAAGGATTCCACCAATGAACTTTCACTGGACACAGCATCAGCTACAGGAGCTGACAGAGGAGTGATGTTCTACCATAGCTCTTTCACCCCAGTGCCAAGATCTGGGAGTTTCTGGAAAGGACGTTCGAGGAGAGTCAGCCTTGAGGTCTGAAGATGGGGCGAGTGTGACCGCTGATGCCTCTGCTGTGGGTTTAAAGACCACCTTGTTTTTCACCTGGAAGCTATTAAGGAAGCTGTGCACTTGCTGTGAGATGGTTCCAGTTATCACTTTCCTTCTTCAGACGAGAACCCACAAAGCAACCACTGGGTGTGATGATGCCCCATCCCCTTGTCCTGGGAGAGCTGCTTGATTTGGGCTGGCACTGGGAACGGGAGCAGCTTGTCAGGCTGGTTTGGCAGAGGAGATGTGTGCAGGGAGGACGTTGCTCTGCTGATGGCATCGTGGGGGCTCTGGACAATTTCGGAGCCCTCAGAAATGTCTGCCTGGGGCAAGGGGACAGGCATGTCTTCTGTGGAAGAAGGTCTGTGAGGAGTGAGAGTGGCTGAGGTCACCCTGGGAGGTGGGAGGAAGGTCTTCCACCCTGGACCAGGCAGCCCAGACTAGCAGAGGTGTCCCACCCTCTGACCCTCCGTGGTGCCTGGCGCTGGTGTCCCCAGCCTCCGTGTCACCCGTGCTCTGCGGAGGAACGGCTGGAGCTCTGGCAGGCAGCGTGCCCTGCAGCAGCTGGTCCCTGTCCACGTGTGTCAGGCAGCTCGTGGTGCCACCAGGCTCCTGTCTCCATCCCCACTCTACCCCAACCTGCCCTGCACCCCTGCCTGGCTGTGCTGGCTTGCTCCCGAGCCAGCCTTGGCTCCTTGTCTAACAAGCAGAGATGAAAATAAACTCCAGTGAAGGGTCCTTTAACTTTCTCTACTCGAGTGAAAATAAATGCGCTTTCCCCACCACCCAGCCCTGTAAATTCCCTGCACTGTGAAATATCTTCCAGATATAGTAAAGAGACGGCTTTCGACTATTTTTTTTAAACATCTTTAACTGCTGTATATATTTCCAGGGAGACGTAATAAGCGCTACAGCTAATTTATCTGCGTGTACTGTAAATATTTTCAGGAGATAGCAGAAAGGATTTCAAACACATGGCTGGGAGTATTGGCACACAGCGTAGGCTGGATGGGACGGAAGCCTTTAACCCTTTGCATGCCACGTCCTTTCCCTTTGCTCCTCTCTCTGTGTCCCCGGCGCAGTATCTCCTCGCCAGCCCAGGGCTCTCCCTCCGGCTGATGTCCAGCCAGATGTTCGGTTTGAACGGGGTGCTGAGGCTTGTTCTTCCATTTAACCTTGTAGTCCTTGCTCTGGGGGCACTGGGAGCTCAGCTGGGAGCCAGTGGGAGCTCCCCTCCTGACGCACTGCCCGTAGCCATGCCTGGATCCCTGCACTCCTGCCCACGTGGGACCTGCTTCTACAAGCACAGGACAAGATTTGGGAAGAAAAAATCCTGCTTGGGCATCGAAGTGAATGTCTTGCAGCCCCAGCATCCTTTGGGTTTCAGCAGAAATTGCAGACCCATGATGGGGGGAAAACCAGAGTGCCCAGTTACTGCCAAGCACTGGGACTGGGAAAGGAGGCTGAACATGGCAGGGACAGAGGTGCTGGCTGCATGTTTTTGTCCCTTTGGCCCTTGGGAGATGTGAGTTCTGCAGAAGAAGGAGGCTTGGTCCACCAACAGCCCATTCTCAGGGCTCTCAGGTGTGATGGGAGAGACCCCAGGTGATGGAGAGCTGGGGGAGCAGGGGTTGGCAGGGTGCAGGCATGCGTGGCTCCTGGGGGAGCAGCCACCAGCAGATGCAGAGGTTCCTGTCCATCCCCCACCCAGCCTGGCACCAGGGGATGCAGGAGCAGGCATCTGCTGGGACACAGCCCACCAAGCACCCACAACCCCACTCCTGGCATGGTGACTCCTGGCTACACATCCCACTTGTGACCTCATCCAAGGTGCTGCGATCCTCTGGGGACCGTGACCCTGTTTTCACAGAATCACACAGAATCACAGAATCACCGGGTTGGAAGAGACCTCTGAGATCATCGAGTCCGACCCATGCCCTAACACCTCAACGGAACCATGGCACCGAGTGGGAGAGCTCTTGCAGGGATGGGTGACATGGGGGTCCAATGGCCACCTTCACTCCTCCTGTGCTCTGGTACGCCCCAGGAACTTCTGTGGGAGACAGTAACTTTTCCAGGGGAAGTCTGGAGAAGGAAGTCGTGGGGTGCTGGCCTGGGGGAGCAGAGGTCTTTCATCACACAGCCAGTGTCTGGTGTCAGCAGGGAACCGTGCTAAAAGCACATTCAATTCAATGCCTGTTATTAAGCAAACCCAGCTCTGCAGCATGAACAGCCTGTCCTGAAACTGTGGGTCACCGCAGCCGGGCCAGTCACCCTGCTGAGGGGCCTGCTTGCCAGGCTGGGGAGGCTGTGCGCCCTCTCCATCACAGCCCTCCCCTCTGCTGCGAGCTCCCCACGAGCTCCTGCCTCTTGGCTGGTTTGCGGGGGGGTTTTGGCCAAGGCAGCGTTTTCCCTGGGATTCTCCTGCAATAAGCCCACTCCTTCACTCTGGCAGCTTGCCCCCTCCTGACCATGCCTAGTGGTTAGGAGTCCTGGGGGTATCTGGGGCTCCCAGCCCTTCAGCTGGGTGCCTCCGGCTCACTGCAGGTTTGGGGTCTCTGTTGGCAGCGGGAGCAGGAAGGATGCACTGTCTGTTAGGAAGAAAGATGGGATTTCCCCAACTGTTTGCATAAGGCCTTGAGGTTTTGGGACTTCTCTCCATCGTCTGAGCACTGTGATCCAGGCTTTTAGTGGGCATGGGTCTGATCCAGACTAATTCCAGACGGGTTGCAGTCCCTTTGGCTGGTTCCAAAGCATCACCTAAGTTGTGGATAGAGCAGTTCCTCTCACCAGCTGAGGCTGGACAACACGCTGAGGCTCTCAGGGCAGGAGAGCTGCCACAGCCACGGGGAGGAGAGCCCAGGCAAGGTGAGTGTTCCTGGCAGCAGGCACAGATGCAGTGGCTGCCTGGTCCAGGCGATCTGCTCCCCAGGCTCTGTCCCCGTGAAGTAATTTAATGCAGAATAAGGACAAGAGGTACCTATTGGCTTGGAGCCCAACTGAAAAGCCACAAGAAGGAGATAAAAGCCTTTAAATGCTAAGCCTGTCCGAAGAGACAATAAAAGGCAAATGTCTTCCCAGCTTTATGTCCGTGTCTTTTTACTTGATTGATGAACTTTTTGCTATAATCCTTCATGCTTTGTGACTCTTCGAGTTGTTCAGCTGTCGTAAAAGGCCTGTGGAAGCAAACTGCATCAGCCAGGGGATTCCATATCCATCCCTTAGCCTGGGCTGATTTTGTTGTAGGGTCCAGTTTAGGATCTGCAATGGCCTTTGCCTGATGTCCCACAGGGTCGAGAAGCCCAGGGTGAGCCCTGATGCCACAGCAGAGGGCACAGAGGGGGTTTTGTGGCCGCAAAGATGAAAAGGCAAACAAAGAGAAAGGACCCAAATGTTTCCATTCAGTCTCTGGGTGAGCAGAAAAATGTTTGGGAGCTGGATCTGCAAAGAGGATCCAGATGGGGGGAACTGCAGCTGCTCCCTGCGAGTGGAGCTTGAATGTCTTTGGGAATGTGGGGTGGAAGGTTGGCAGGGGGCAGCCCCGGGGCTGGGGGGCTGTGGGAGCGGGGAATGGGAGGCAGCCATCCCCACACACCCAGCGTGTGTGGATCTGGAGCTAATCAGCCTGACACAGGATGCTTGGGTGTCTGCTGGGGCCGGGCTATGAAAGCAATTGCTCTCAATAAAACAATGTTTCGCTCCTCCGTTCCGTTCGGAAGTGAAGCTGTGAGTCCCAATGTCCTCAGCTGACTCTCCTGGTCCTTCTGTCCCCTCTGAGGGGAGGGATTGGCTGAGACGTGGGGACTGGTGCAGATGAGCAGGAGCACATATGCCTTCACACCAGACACTGCGGGTGCCCCCAGGCCAAGTCCCACGGCTCTGGGTGCCGGCTGTGGCTCTGGGCAGCTGAGCAGCTCTGAAACTGGGTCCTCTCAGGTGCAATGATCCCCCTGAGGTTGGGAAGTGGAGACATCCCTTCCCTTTGTTCTTCCCAGAGCAGCTCCTGCTGCAAGAGGAGCAGCTGTGAGGCTGTATGGTGGTGAGGGAGAAGGGATGGAATGGCTCTGGGAATGGTGGGGAGCAGCTCTGGGCTGGGGGCAGCGGTGGAGCGCAGCTCTCCTCAGCGCCTGCTCCACTCTTGGAGGCAGGAATTGTCGCAGCTGACTGGGAAAGTGCTGGGTACCAGGTAGAGGAGCCGCTGACTGTGACTGTCCCTGCTCCCCTCCAGCAGCCGGTGGCCCTGCTGTCCCCTGCCCTTGCTCCTGATGGGCACAGCAGCCCTGAGAGCAGCATGTGATGCCCGTGTGGGCACAGCCTGGCTTTGCCCGGCAGCACCCTGGGAAGGGCACGCATGTCCTGCAGCTTCCCCTGCCCACAGCCCAGACCACCACCGGTGATGCCCAGGGTGGCATCCTCTTCCTGGTGCCACCACCAGACACATTTCATTTTCGTTTCTGCACAGGCAGCAGCACTTCTGTTTGGTGTCCATTCCCAAAATCTTCAGGTGCCAGGTGGGGCTTCTGCAGCTTCAGATGGTGACTTTGTGTCTGTGCCCTCCACTCCTGCTCCAGGGCCGGGCTGCCCCGGGACCCCGGCTTACGCAGCCTTCCATCACCTCTCACACTTAGTGCCAGTTTGCAACATACCCGGTGAGGGGGAAGATTTGGGGGATCCTGGGGAGAGGGCTGTGGGGAAGCAGAATTTGGCCTGTCCCTAAAGGTCTCAAAAAAATAAAAATTATATATATATATTCTTGCCTGTAAAAAAATTAGTAATTTTAAACCGCAGGCAAATGCTTCACATTCCTGAGCAATGCTGCCCTCTGTTTACTGCCCTTATTGTTCTCAATGAGCTGGAACCGTGGAAATGAATATTCGCTCTGACCCCATCCTTCGCCCCGAGAAAGAAAGGAAGAAAGAAAGAAAAGAGGAAAAAGAACCAAAACTGCCGAAGGAAAACAGAGTCATTCTCCCCATGATTGAGCGAAAGAATAACACGGGAGCGTGGAAATAGAGCTGCCAGGGCGCAGCAATTGATTTACAGCGGGATCTGAATGCCGTCACCGCTGCGGTGCGCTGGCTCTCCCCGCCGGGCTGGCTGCCGGGCTCCCCGGGCACCTCGCCGCTGCAGAGCGGAGATGTGGCCAGGGACGGGGGGTCGGGCCCCTGGGGGTGGCTGGTGAAGGACGGGAGGATTTACAGCCCAGCCCGGGGCTCCCTCTGCTCGGGTTATCTCCGTCTGGGGCACGGCTGCAGACCACACAGGCACACGCCGGGGTGATTTTTACAGGTCGCGCAGTGCCACGGGCTGCGCGTGGGAGCCGTGCGGAGCCCTGGGGCCCGTGGGGACACACGGTGAGGGGACACGCACGGGGGGACGGCTGGGGGACATGCGCCGGGGGACGTGCGCTGGGCTGCAGGAGGGCATTCCTGGGGGTGCGGGGAGAATGTGTGCCAGGAGTGAGCGCACCGGGGGCAGGAGGATGTGCTCCGTCTGCCTGAGGGCTCCGGGCTGCCTGAGGCCGCGGAGCAGAGACCCTGCCCAGAAGAGGACTCCAAGCCCCCTTGCTTGGTTTTCTCTCCCCCAGTCACCCACCAGGCTGGGAAGAGCAGAGATGCCAGCCCAGCTTCGGGCTCTGTGCCAAACACCCCTGTGCCCACAGCAGCCGGTTCCTGAGATGGGTACGGGGAGGGGACAACGATTCTGAGTCCCAGGTCGCCCCAGCGCCCACCATCAGCAGATCTCTCCAGAGGCAGCACTGGATGCGGGGCTGCCCAGAGTGGGGGACCCGCCTGGCCCCCTCCAGGGCTGAAGGCAGTGGCAGCTGGCAGGGGGAAGTCCCCGTCCCTCCTGTGCTCCCCCAGTTAATCATCACGTTGGGTAATTGCACGAGTGGCCGAGGGGGCAGCCCGCGAGGATCTGACTGCAGGTGTGGGGCCGTGGACGGGCGCAGAAAGCTTTTAACTGGAATAGGGTTACAGCCAGGCAGCCCAGCAATGCCAGGGATGCGAGGAATCCCCTACCTGCTTCAAAAGGACGCTTTCTTTATCGTCTAATTAAAAAAAGGGCAGTGGTGGGGGGGACCAGAGCGCACCTGTGCCGGCAAACACCCGGCCAAGAAGGGGGGGAGCGAGGGCCCGAGCCGGGAGTGGGAGCGAGGAGGGCGTGAGGGGACTGCAGTGGAGGAGAGCGGCAGAAGGGCAAGGACTAGGATGGGTTAGCACCTCCGGGACTCCACGGCACTTCTGCTGCCAGTCGGTTGTGCCAGGTAGCCCCTGCCTGGTTCCACTGTGCAGTGCAGGGCACACAGCCTTTCCAGCTGTGGTCAGGCTGCCTTCATCCCCATGCAATGCCATCCCTCTGCCTGACACGTCTAGAAAGCACAGCTGATTTATTGGCAAGGTTAATATTAATCTGTAGGGATTAATCCTAGCTGGGAAAGATGGTGTGAGCTCTGTGCCCTGACACAGCTCCTGGGCAATGCCCTGGACAAGTTTCACACTGCTCAGCTCTTCCTTTCCTCTTCCTCAGTTGTTATTATTGGAGCTGTGCCAGGGCAGGCTCAGGCTGGAGATCAGGGAAAGCTTCTTCCCCCAGAGGGTGCTGGGCACTGCCCAGGCTCCCCAGGGAATGGGCACGGCCCCGAGGCTGCCAGAGCTCCAGGAGCGTTTGGACAGCGCTGCCAGGGATGCCCAGGGTGGGGTTGTTGGGGTGTCTGTGCAGGGCCAGAGGCTGGACTGGATGATCCGGATGGATCCTTTCCACTCAGGAGATTCTGTGATTCTGTGATTCTGTGATTATTAGATGGGAAGAGTGTTTTAAAATTGATGTTTCAGTCAAAATGACTCCTGCAGTGAATCAGCCCAGGCAGCATCAAGGCAAAATTTCCAATAGGAAAGAGCAAATTATTCTTGGGGTTAATGGGGGTGAGCCCTGGCTTTGGGATTTGTATCTCAAAAACTCCTGCTCCATCTGGCTCTATCTGGTTCCTGCTGTGTGCGGTGAAAACTGGGCTGGGGATGCAGCATCTCCCACCTTTCCTAGAGAATGTGTGGGGATGGAGCAACCCTGAACTCCCCATCCCTCCACTGACTCCAGCTGGAATTGGCTGGTGGCTTCAGCAGTTCCAGAGCTGGACACAGAGACATACCCACACATACCATGAGTGCAGAAACTCTGACTGCTTTGGAAACCAAGCCAAAAAAGAAAGGAAAAAATGAAAAAGAAAAGGATGAAGCAGAATGGAACCAAGCCATTCATGAGCTGTGGGAGCAGTTTGGACGAAGAACCCAGCACGGGTTTAATGAGATCATTTCACACCTCTAATTAAATAGGTGCAACTCTCTGCAAGGAGGAGGCTGTGGGCCCTGGGACACCCCAGGGGTTTGCAGGATGGAGAAGTCAGGGATGGAGGAGAGGGGCTGTTTGCTCTGGATGCATTTGCTGGCTCTGGCTCTGGGGAATGGAGCATCACTGAGTGCATGGAAGTAACCCCAGAGGGGTTGTTTGCGTGTAGAGGACTGTCACATCCCAGCTCCACGCTGGCATGCCACAGGGATGGACACCCCCAGATCCCCGGGGGGATGCTGGTGGCACCTTGCTGAGGCCAGATTGGGACAGGGTCTCCCCTGCCAAGCCTCAGTTTCCCCAGCTGTGAAGTGCAGGCGGGACCCTCGAGATGCACTGCAAGGAGCTGCAATCCCGCTGAATGGGGGATCTGGCTCTTCCTACAGCCTGTCCCTCCCTGGCCCCCCTAACTGGGACATGGGCTTCCCAGGGGTCCCTAGAGGTTCTGCTTCCCCCACCTCGCAAGTGGGGATTGGGTGCCCCCCCACTGACACCTGCAGCAGTGATGGATGTGTCCTGTGGTCACAGCACCCGGCACAGAGCCCAGGACGGTGCTGGGATCTCACCCCAGGGGTGATGTCCTGCACCAGGACCCAGCCCCAGCCTGTGCCCACCCCTTGCAGGGTTGGATCTGGATGAGGACACAGCTGGATGCTGAGACAGCAGCACGCTGGGGGGTGCCTGGGTTTGGGAAGGCTCCTGGAGCCTCCGGCAGCCCTCCCTTTGTCTCCAGAGCAGAGGGGCTTCGCTGCAGCTCCTGAGCCTGAGGCTGCTGCAGGTGGGTGCATCCACTCCGTGGCTCTGGCCCTGCAGAGTCCTCTGGGGATGGGGTGGGAGGAGAAGGACGGGAACGAGGACAGCTAAGCCTTGAGCTTCACACGCCTGATTCTACAGCTTTTGGCTTCACCTCGCCTCCCCTCCCCGCCTGGCAGCCGGGATCCGCATGGACCGATGCCAGCAGAAAACAAATGCCCTTCCAGCCCCTCAGGGGGGGCACTGAGGCATGAGGGTGGGGAGCAGGACTTGAGGGCTGTGCTGGAGATGAACAGCCCTAAAGCCCCCATCATGGTGCAGGAGAGGACTCCCCCATCCCTCCTGCAGCAGGTCTCTGGGCCATGAGGGAGCTAAATCTCCCCCTTGCCGCTCTACTCCATCCCAACGATGTGCACACTGGGCCCCCCTTCCTCCATCCCCCTTTTGCAGGAGCAGGAGTGGCAGGAAGTGATGTTCTGCCTTGGCAGCAGCATTGGGGTGGCACTGCAAGGACACACGGTCCCATCCATGCTGTAGTCCCGTGGGAGCTGTGGCACAGCCGGGGTGGAGCTGTGCAGCGAGGGACAACCAGCCCAGACCCTGCCGCAGAGCTGTGCCGTGCTGTCCACTTCCACCCCAGGACCCCAGTGCCAGCACAAGCAGCCTCATAATCCCCCATCCCACTCCTGGAGGGGATGGCCAGGCTGTGTAAGGCAGCCTGGGTCGGTGCCGCCTCCAGGCACTCCCCGTGCTCCTCAGGGGATGTCCAAGACACAGCTTGCGAGGACTGTCCCCAAGGCATGATGGATCTGTACCAGTGAGAGCTGCAGGCGGCTGGACATCTGCCCGCAACGCTTCCCGCCAGGCAAGGTCTGGGATGTGCTTCCAGCCTGGAAGTTATTTTAGTACGCAAGTCTCTTTCTGAGGAACGCAGCTCCGGGTTTTTCAGCGCGTCCCTCCTGGCCAGGGGCCTGGCATGTTCCTGACCCCTGCCCCTTGTCCCCACAGTGGGAAGAGAGCCAGTTCCCTGTCCCCTGGGACACCATACTGCTGCTGACCTGCGCCAGGAGAGACACAGTCCCTCCACAAGCCCCCGCCTCGCATGGGCCAACACATGGAAATCCGTCCCCAGAGCCGACGTGCCAGCTCCATCCTGAAAACACCTGCTCAGATCCCGGGAGCGTGGCACATGTGCGAGCCGGCCCCTCCGGCCCCCTCGCAACCTGGCTGGCAGCTCCTGGCAGGCAGAGCCTGTGGCAAAGCCCACACTAAAGCTGTCCCTTTCTGTCCCTCTGCCTCCAGTGATGAAGGAAAGTTTCAGGGAGAGGCTGTGGAGCCTTGGCAGCTGCTGGAGCAGTTTGAAGCCGAGTTCAAAACTTGGCTGATTTTCCACTGTGTGTGATGGTTCCTCAGCAGCTCACGTGTCCCTGCTCTGCAGCGAGACCCTGTGGCTCAGCACGATGGAGTTTGGGGTGAAAACAACAGATTTGGTTAGAACATCCCTCCTCTGAAACCTCAGCACCGGTAACAGCTTGGCATAGCCAGCTCACGGTGCCACCAGCTGCTCTGCCCAGCTCCCGTGTGATGAGTTGTGACCTTCCCTCAGGTTGCTGCTCTGTGATGCTGCACCCACCCCTGCTCCAGCGATCTCAGTGCTGGCCACCGTGGCCTTCCTCCACACCACCCTGCTCCTCTTGCTGCCTGCATCCTGCCTGGACCCTGCCTGGGCCCTGCCTGTGGCCTGGCACCACTTCCTTCCTCTCAGGCCCCTCCGATGATGCTGTGCTGGCGCAGCCCCACTGCCTGGCACAGCGTGGGGAGGTGCTCCTGGCTGGGCATGCAGCTCCATGGTGTCCTCAGCTTTTCCAGAAGAGCTGTGAGAAGCTTGAGCCCAGAGGAGAACCCAGGGGTGGGGGGAGCAGGAGAGGGGAGGAGGGGGAGTTTCCCCTCCTAATTTCAATAAACTAAATGAAAGGGGTGGAAAATTGGTATTTCATGCAAAACTTGGTGAGGGTTAAACCACTTCCAGATGCTGTCTTAGGTTTTGCTCCAACCTGACCTGTTGCAGATAAAGCCGTAGACGCCCCTGCCAGATATTGTATTACACACCGGTGGAGTTTCCAAGCAGTGCCGTGATCCAGGGTGCATTTTGTGCCATGCTGTCCCACAAAGGGATCAGAGACCGCTCGGACGTGCCCCTCCCAAGGACTGCACTGAGCAGGCCTTGGTGCGGACAAGGCGGGGCAGGTGGCCGGGGAGGTGGCAGCCCTGCGGGGAACCAGGAGGTGGCAGATGCCAACATGAGGGACCCCTGTCCCTGGACACCACTCTGGCTTTACCCTCTTGCACCATCCCTTTTCTGCAGGACCATCCCCAGCTCTTCCCTCTGTTCCCACCCCTGTGGGCTCTGTCACCTCGGTGGCACCCCGTGTGCGGGTGGAGAAGACCTGGGAGGGTGATCAGTGCTGACGCAGGGGTTTCCTTCCCATAACATGGGAGAGCAGGAGCTCCCTTGGTCGTGGCCCTGAGTGAGGTCCAGGGCTGGCACAGCAAAGCCCTGCAGCTCTCAACCCCGCTGACACCTTGTGCCCACCCCAGCAACTCCAGGATGGGTCCTGCCGCTGCCTGTGACTGATGCACGGGGTGATTTTAAGGTTGGGGAAACCGAGGCAGAGCCAGGCCAAGAGTGGAAGATGAGCTGACTGCATCTCTGGGGCTGCTGCTCTGCTCCACGCCTGCCCATGCAGAGGAAATGAGGGTCCCGTGGCCGAGCTGCAGCTTCGGCACGGCCGGCAGTGGGTCCGGCAGCAGGTCCAGCAGCGGGTGCAGCAGCGGTGGGTCCCGCACACCTGCCCGGAGCGGGAGCATAGCCGGCATTCCTGCCCCCGGAGCCCCCTTCCTGCCCCCCCGCCGGCGCTGCGCCCCCGCTGCCTCTCGGCCTCCGCTTGTTTTCTTAGCAGGCGGGTCCCGCGCTCTCCGAGCCCAACAATTTCCTGCCCGGGCGAACGCATTCCTCTATTCCCCCATCACAGGTCCCTCCTGCCACCTCCCCACCTTGCTGCTGGATGCTGCCGCTCTCCACTGCCCGCACCACATTCCCCCTCTCTCCTCCCACCCCCCTGCCTCAGTTTACCCAGCTGGGACCCCCACGCTCCTTCTGGGAAGCAGAGCAAAGCCTGGGGATGCGGGATGCTGAAATTTGCATCCTTCTGCAGTTTTGGAGTGCTAAAGGAGGTGATGTTTGTGCCCATCTGCCATGTCGGGGGGCTGGCCAAGCACCAGTGGGAAGGTGGTGATTTGGAGTGGGATCCGAGGGGACCCATTCCTGCCCCAGCCTTGCCATCAGCTCCAGAACACTGCTGGCAGTGCTGAGGGCAGTGGGAATGTCCACAGGCTCATCGCTGGCAGCTGATCCCGGAGTCCTCCCTGCCCCGCAGGAGCGGGATGTGCAGAGCAAGGCGATGCCAGGCACTTTTCTGTCCGTGGGGGGACATCACACAGGTGGGCTTCCCACCTCTGCAAGCTGGGAAAACCAAAAAAGCAGCAGAGCAGTGGCGGGACAGTCATCTGGGATAGACAAGGACTGCCGGGGACATCCAAGGTGGCACTGGGTGGATGGGGACATCACCTCGGAGTGCAGAGTCCAGGACTGATGGGGCTGCTGGGAGGTGAAGCACTGGGCAGAACCCATCAGGACCACTTTGGAGACCAACTCCCCATCACCTGGGGGACCACCGAGTATAACGTGGTGGCCGGAGCCAGAGGGACCCTGTTTCTGGGGTTTGTGCTGCTGGCAGAGGGTCCAGGAGGTGGGTGGGCAGGGGCAGCGAGCCCAGCGCCAGACGTGCCCTTCCCAGCTGCCCCCAGCGCGCTGCCAGCACTCCAACGCACCCGTGGCCCGAAAAGAAAGAAAAACCCCGTCCCGCCCATCAGGAAACCTCAAATCAGGGCCAATGTTTTTGAAAGGTTTTTTTCTCCTCGCTCCTTTAACACATCTGCCAATATAATCTGACCTTTTCCATATAAATAAAGCCCGCGCGCTCGGGCTTTGATCCCGCGCTCCAAATTTTCTGTTTACTTAATTGGCCCATCCAAGGGCTGAGCGACTCGCGGACCGGCAGCTGCCGCCGCCGCCGCATTCCTGGGGGCTTATCGCCACCCGCTCACCTGGTTGTCATTACCACGGTCCGGCCCCACGGCCCCGCTGCGGCCACCTGAGCCCGGCTGCCCGGGCACTGCCCGTCACTCCCAGCCGGTGCCCGGCCCCGCTGCCCGGGGCGGGGCACGAGAGTGGGGATGCCCCGTGGGGGTTTCATGGAGGATCCTGCTTGTCTGCTGCTCTGTCACCCCACTCCACACCGCCTTCATCTCGGGAGGGCAGCTTGCTCCAAGGGAGAGGGAACCCCATGTAACATGGGGCTGGACGCCCTAATCCCATCCCTGTGGAGGGATAGAGGGTCAGAGGCTTTCCCAGGCAGTCTGGGGAGGGTGATCCTCCAGAAAGGGGACCAGAGCTTTATGAGTTGCTTCTGTTTCCATACAGACCATATCCTGGTCACCCTTCCATGGTATGAGGACCATAAATGTCCCCACACACAGCAGGAGAGAGCACAAAGCTTTGCTGGCATGTGGGACTGAAGGCTCTGGGCACCTGGAGAAGGTGACCCCTGACCAGTGGCCATCTGTTCTCCCCCAGACTTTCCCTGCTGGTGCACCAGGCCATGGCAAGGACCAAGTCGTCCTGCTGCAGGCCTCTTCGGATCAGCTGGGAGAGCTGACACCTCCTCAGCGGATCCCCACTGTCCTGGCCATGGGGAGCCTAGCCCGCGACCCGCAGGGCTGGGACCAGCAGAGATGGGAGGACTGTGTGTTTTTCTGCAACACTGTCTGCGTGGGGTAGTGGGGGCTGTGGGCCACGGGGAGAGGGACAGGTCCCAAGAGTGGATTGTGACTGTGCTCTCGGCCTTCCAGCTATTACTTTTTGGTCCAGAAAAAGAAAACAAGTGCAGGGAAGGCTGCAGGCAGACCTGGACATGTGCCTTGGTCTGCTGGCTCAGGTGGTCTCTGTCCCTGCTCTGAAGAGGCGGAAGAGGCTCCTTCTGCCTGTGGTTACTCAGCTTCTTGAAGCATTAATAAGGGCCTGAGTGGGCTTTGGGTCCCTCCAGCCTGCAGGAAGTTGGGGAGAGCAGCACCCAAAGGGACCCCTCTCCAAGCAGGAGTGTTTGCCTGCCTGTGGGCACTGCTGGTGTGGCTCGGAGCCTCTTGTGGGCAGATCCCAACCACCACCGTGCAATGCCTGCTGAGGTGACACATGCAGGCAGAGTTTGGTGATGGGACGGTTGGATCAGCTGTCCTTTACTTCTCCACCCTCCTTTTGCCCCTCTCACTGGAAGGGGAGGGAGGTCTCTGCTTTCCCTGGTCCAGCTCAGTAGGAAGACATTGGTGGTCTTCCTGCGCCAAGCGTAACCTCTGATGCATGGGAGGCTCTCCGTGAGCCCTGGAGAGCTTCTCCTGGCGCTTGGACAGTGCTGAGGCATGAGGATAGATGCCAGCTCCCAAAACCTCCATACAGCTGGCCATAAACCCTGGGTTCCTGACACCCACCATAATGAGATGTGGGAGCATAAAGCCAACTACAAGACCATAGACAGCACCAGGGTTGGACTGACAGCAGAATCATTGAATGGTTTAGGTTGAAGGCACCTTAAAGATCATGTAGTTCTACCCCCTGCCATGGGCAGGGACACCTTTCACTAGATCAGATTGCTAGAACCCCGTCCAGCCGGGGCTGAACACTTCCAGGGATGGGGCAGCCACAGCTTCTCTTTCCTTAGTAATTTTCATGACAGCATGGATGAGGGAGGAGGATGGTCCTGTGGTCCTGGCCCTGGTGACCGCCCTGGACCAGCAGAGCCCATGACCTGGGTTGTTGGATGCTGAAGAGAAGCAGGTTAGAGGAGGCCGTGGGTTGGCCCTGAAGTAACTGCACTGGGAGCTGAGGCCAGAGGCTGGGTCAGGCACAGGCGGATGGACCTCAGCCTCTGAAGGACACCCAGCAAGGGGAAGGAACTGGACTGGCACGGCAGGTGCCACCCAGCACTGCTCTTGTCCTGGGGTGTCAGTCCTCCTTCTGAGCAGCCAGTGGGGATTTTCCTCTGATCAACATCCCGTTCTGCTTTTTCACATCGTGGCTCATAATTTATACACCAGTGGTGGGCAGAAGGAATATTTAACTCCCAAGTGCCTCTGTGTGGTGCTGCTGGATGTACCAGCTCAAAAGATGGATGGGCACCCCCGGGTGGGAGCAATGGACCACATCCAGGGTGCCGCAGAGGGCCCCCTCAGGGGCTGAGTGCTCGGGCAGCTGTGCCGGCTCCAGCCAGGAGGGGTGACAGCTCCAGCTGCGGCAGTGGGGTGTTGCAGTACATGGAGCGCGTCCGGCTCAGGATGGATGTCACCCCCTCGGCCACACTGGCTCTTGTTGAGCTGCTCTCCCCACTCCCCCAGCCAGCTCTGAAGCTGGTATGAATCCCCATGATCGCTTGCACTGATGCTGGTGAGTCAGAATGACCAGTGTGTCTGGGATCTCCTTTCTCCACGGAAGTGGCTCCAGCGTGCCGGTGCCCTCCCTGCCTCACTGGCAGCTGTCTGCTCAGCTGTGGTCTCCAAAGGATTGAAAGCCTTTGCCTCACCGGGAAGGCTTTGCTGCCAGAGATCCCAGATGGCTTTGCCTGCTGCAGCCCTGATCCCAGCTCCTTGGAGATGCCTCCTCCATTCCCTGGCTCTGCCTCACCCACTGCAAGCAGCACCACTGTAAGCTCACCCAGCCTCTCCAGAGCCCTCTGCTTGGCGAACCAGGGGTTTTCAAGTGACAAGCTTGGCCCACTGGTGCCTCACCGTGACACCTTCAAGGTCCCAGACAAACCACCCCCTCCTTTTGGTGCCATCCCAGTGGGATCATGGGGGCAGCACAAGCAGAGCAGGACAAGGAAGAGAGGAAGGAAGGTAAGGAAGATGGTGTCGGGTGGGATTTCAACATCTGACACGTTGACGTTTCCCAAGTAGAAGCCAGTCATTCAACATCTGGCCAAGAATATTGCGTCTTGCTTAAGAGCAACTCCAGATGTTCCCAAGACCTTTTTTTGATTATTTTATTTCTTTCATTCTTTTCTTCTCTCCGCTCCCTCCTAGCCACTCTTGACTCACTAAATCAAGGGAGACAGGCTTTTAACTCTCTGGAAAGAAATAAACGGCTCAGTGGTGATATGAAACGAATTTTCTGGAGCTATGCGAGCAGATGTGTGTTGGGGGAAGGGAAAGGGGGGAGAAAGGTGAGGGAGATCAAGAGGAAGAGAGGGGCATGTCTACATGGGCATCTCTTCATCATGCGGTGCCCCAGCTGGATGCACAGCATGATGGCCAGAGGGATGTGCAGTCTTCACTGCACATGTAGGACTGACCAGGACAGGATTTGTGACTGGAGGGAAAAAGGGAAATGGACCAGTTCCTGCCTCAATGGGTTGACTGGTGATCTCCTCTCCAGTGTAATTGGGTCCAGTTCTTACCTCCTGGAAGTGACTCAGAGCTGAGGAGGTCAAAAGAAGGATGAGTCTAGTATGCTGATGACGCTCATCTGTAGAGGTGATTTATCATCCCTGACAGGAGTGGGAGAATGAGCAGCCAAACAGCAAGAAACTTGGGAAAAGAGAAAGTTTGGCGGGAGGAGGGGAGAGGTCAAAGGCGAGAGAGGTGAATGAGAGAAAGATGGAGGAGGGCGGTGAGAACGTGAAAGGAAGACCCAGATACGTGGAAATGTGGTTTCTCTGTCAAGTTCCTTGACTCCTGCTAATGTGCTGGTCAGGCCCACAGCCTCAGTGCCCACTGTGTGCCACACAGGCAAGGGCTTCATGGACCTCTGATGGCCCAGAGCTGCCACCTCTGCAATCTCTTCAGGCAGAGAATTGCTGGCGCTGTGCTTGCCTCCTGTTATCCACACTGTCCCCTCTGAGCCACCACCTCCAGCTCCATCCTTCTGTCAGAGCTGCTTTGCCTGGGTCTGAACGCTCCCAGCCTCTGGCAATCCCACCCTTCCTGTGGGGGAAGGGTGGTTTGTAGACCCTTTAGGTAAAGCCACAGGACTGAAACCATTTGCTCTCTCCTCTTCCTGCATCTCTAATGGCACCCGGAGAAATAAATCCATGGGGGTGGCCAAGAAAACTCATTTTTTTGCCTTCTTGTTCCCCTTTGAGTGAACAAGCCAGTTAAAACACTGGATGACCACTGCAGTCAGCCTGGAGAAGGACCTGATCACAACCTGTGTGTGGCCACAACAGGCCTGAAAGCGCTCATCTCAGGGAAACGTGCCACTAAGAGGCAGTGAGGATGGTAGAATGCAGCTCTACAGCATTTAACCCACTCCAGAGATCTGCCCCTGGCTCCAGAGCACCCAAGGAGCCAAACGCCTCCGCCAGCACTCAGCACAAAGCCCTTTGCAGGACACATCCCGTTATTAGCAGAAAGCCAAAAATTCAGCAGGTGAGGCCTCGTGAGGTCCAAGCTCCCCAGCCTGGGAAGTGGTTCCAGGTGCCTCCCCTGTGGCAATGATGGAAAGGCTCCCAGCTTTGAGAGACCTGATGCTCAACATCCTCTGGTATCTGGGTCTGCGAGAGGTCTGAGGGCTGGGGTGCACACACACAACCATGCTGAGCAGGTTCCTCTGGGCTGTACGCACTTGAAGCTCACGAGAAACCCTCAGAGACCTTCTGTCTGGCAGTAAGAGCCCTCAGAACATGATAGAGGAGATCTTGAGAAACCACAAGTACTGTCCAGTTAATGGCTGCTCACATGCTTCTGCAGAGCAGTTCAGCTCATTCATGAGCAGGAATTCAGTCTGGAGACTTGGAGCAGGAAAAGATCCCATGGGATGACAGCTCAGGGGCTGCCAAGGAGCAGTAGCCTGGTTTCCACACCAGCAGGTAGCGTACACCAGTCCCGTGTCTCATCCATGTCCAGCACCATGCTTGGTTGTCGAGAGCTGGTTAGGAAATCCCCAATCCAACTGGTTTCACCCTCTGAAAAAGCCTGTGTGCCTGAGCTGATCCAGCTGACTGTCCCTCTCCTCAGCACCCGGCCCGGTCCCGAGGCTGAATCCCTGCATTTGGAGAGCCCTGGGGAGGCTCCAGGTGGGCTCACGTGGTCCCAGTCCTGGCTGGGCTGCAGGTGGGCTGCGGTTCCTCTGGGCTCCAGCTCGAGCCGTGGCTATCCAGGCTTCCTGCCCTGGAGCGGGGTCTTGGCTCTTGGCTCTTGGCTCCTGGCTCTGCAGAGCAAGGCCGAGAGACCGTTCTGGCTCTCAGGAGGACCTGCACTTCAAAATTTTCCAAACAAATCACTTGGATTATTTCTAACTGACATTTTTTGGAGGGATTTTCCTCCCGCCGGAAGGGAAGGACTTGATTTATTAATTTTTCAAAAATTTTTCATCCAAACCTTCTGGATGCTCAGATGGGGGTGGAGAGAGGGACAATGAGTTTGGGCAGACCAGATGCACCAGCCCTGCCTGAAGCTGGCAGGCATGGAGGACTCTGTCTTCTGGCTCCTCCTCACTGTCCTCAGCTTGCAGAGGAGATCCCTAGGACCCCTCTGAGTGCCCACAGCCACTCCAGTGCCCTGCAGCACTCTGGCACTCTTGGGCTGGGTATCAGGGTGCCATCAGCCCTGTGCCCTCAGCCCACCAGTGGCACTGGCTAGGATGGAGCCACCAGTTCATCTATGAGTAAAATTCAAATTTTTATGCTTTGATGTCTTTTATCTTTCCCTTTTTTGCCTTTCCCTTTGACTGGGGGAACTCAGTGAGATTTCCAGGCCATGGCTCGGACCGGGCCCATAAATATGTCCCTGCCCTAACCACGGGACACCATCTTCCCGTGCCAAGGTGCCGACTCTGGTCTGTGCTGGTGGGTCTCTCCCAGCTGGGTCGGCATCAAGGCAGGCAAAGAGTGGCGTGTCTGCAGCCCCTTTGCAACCCCCACCTCCCCAAAACTCCCAACATCGGCAAGCACCACGGGGGTCTGGGCAGTGTGCAGAGAGGTGAGAGATCAGGACCTTGCTGGGAGGAATTGGACTGCTGGAGCCAGAAACTTCCCCGCCTTGCTGTGCCCATCTGCCCTGGGAGGGGTGGCAGAGGGGTGCTTGCACTTGTGATGGGGACAGCTTGGGGACAGCCCTGGTGGTGGTGGCAGTCTCTAAACGTCCTCGCATCGCCTGGTTGTGGAGAGGTTCCCACCACTCGCCCTGATGCTGCCATCACTGCAGGGAGCTGGAGGCACCTGGAAGGCTTCCCCACAGCTTTGTTTTGGGATCCTGATGGTGACACCTCTTCCATGCTCTCTCCTGTACCAGCTCCTGCCTGTGCCTCTGCCAGCAGGTTCTGGAACTTCAGCTGCTCTTCCCAGCATTAGGGAGCAGCGTTTGAGGCTCACCACCCTCTCCTGCTCCAGGGGAATCATGGAATGGTTTGAGTTGGAAGAGACCTTGAAGAACATCCCTTTCCACCCCCCTGCCATGGACAAGGATGCTTTCCACTAGACCAGGCTGGTCAGAGACTGATCCAGTCTGGCCTTCGCCCCCACCCCACACCACGGAGTCTCTGAAGTCCTCACCCCCACCATTGAGGCCATGCGGTGGGAGAGGTGGTGGCACTGTGCTTCCAGTGGCAGGAGCTATGTGGGCAATGGGATGAGGGAAAGCCCTGAGACACCTGCATCCCTAGGAATCACTTTCTTTACAGGGAACAGGGCAGATCTCTCCGGAGAGGCTCCAAAATTCAGATGGAAAAAAAATATATTTTCCAACCATTATATTTCACGAAAGGAGCTGTTCCTCCACTTAAAATATAGGTGACAAGTACAAAAGGCATTTGTCATTCTAGAGCAGGCCAAATCTTCAGGAGATCCAAGATATATGGTACGCACCCACGGCCCAGCTTCAATCTGCTCTTACACTGTAAATTCCAATTACATCATGCTGCCTTGTTTAAATACCGTGAAACCTGGCTCATGCCCTAAGTATGTTTTATATATTGCCACATCCATTTGAAATAGATGGGCAATGTGTTTTACGGCACATGTGCAAATATCTCCATATTTTTCCATCTGGGGGTTTATGGGATCTTTCAGAAAATTAATAATGGGGCTCGGAGGAAATGTTCGACTTGGAGGCAGTAGCGGAGATTTATGGCCATCCCACTGGATGCCAGGGAAAAGTCTGAAAGCACCCGGAGCAGACGAAGGCCCCACGATTTCACCAGGCGTTCCCTGAGAGCTAATTTTGCATAACAGTCAGGACCAGGAATTTCCCCCTACAGCCGGCAGGGTGACAGGAAGGGATTGCCCGGGAAGTGAGGAGCAAGGGATAGGGATGGGGATGGAAGTGGAGGTGGGGACCAACATCCTGGGGGCTGCTGCCAGTGGCTCAGCTTTGGGCAGGGCACGGGAATGAGTGAGCCTTGCTGGTGCAGGGGCAGCCCTGCCCAGCCACCCCAACATCCCCCTTCGGCCCCCCTGCCTCTCTCTCAGCTCCAGGTACTGTCCAGTTTTGCTGGAAAAGAGACAGTCTGTGTGTGTGTGCTGGCCAAAGCCACCTCACTTCTGGCTCAAGATACCAGCTAGAGCCTGTTGGGGTCTGCTGGGCTTCCTGATGGATGAACAAACCCCAGCTGCCCCAGCATGGGGAGCACCCAGGGCTCCCAGGACACTGACCCGAGCAGCACCAGCCCCATCCCGGGGCCACGGGGATCACAGCATGGGTGGCCAGCAGGGCTGGGAAGGGACTTTCAAGAGTCACCACATACCAAAAGCCGCAAATGGCCGTGAGGTCGGGTTAGTGACCCATAGCACAGTCCCGGAGCTTTAAGCATTGGAGAAGCTTTGCTCCCACTGTCATCTGTTTGGCAGGACACAGGCAGGGGACAGGAGGGGACAGGCAGGATGCAGCACCTGGCTTTTAACCACTGCTGCTGCAGAGATCTCTGTGGGGATATCGGTGCCAGGGAGAGACCCGACCCAGGCACCGCCAGACTCCTCGGATGTGCTGAGCTGGGTCCGCTCTGCCCATCTTCATCTCCTCTCTCCCTGTGCTGTGAGCAGGACCGTGGTCCCCACTGCAGCCTATCCAGGGGTCAGCTGGTGACTGTGTGTGCCTGGGCTGGCCACTGCCTGCTCTCAGACAGGGAATGCCCCAGGAGCAGCCCTCTTCTGGGAGTGCCACCTCTCCCTGCTCCTGCACAACTGATGATTTCCCATCGTGTGGCTGTGGGGGGGAAACTGTGTGTGGTGTTTATTTTGACAGTGAGAGAGGAGAGGCTGGTTCTCCAAGCTTTTGGGGTAGAGCATCTTGTCCAAGATGAAAACATTGTCCGTTTATTGAGCCTCACAGCGGCTGTATAAATAGAGGACTGGCTTCCATGGATGCTGAGGGTCTGATCCTGCCCCACGCAGAGAAATCATTGATTTATGGAGATGCAGCATCCCTCTGAAAAAGCCATCCCAGGTGAGCAGTGAAGCCTGTGAGGAGGCACAAGGATGCTGAGCCCAAGCCATGGGGGTACCAGCACGGGGCTGACGGGGCAGCAGCACCCCTGGGCAGGATGTTCTCTTTGTGCCATGACTCCTGGGCTGCTGGCAAACCTCCTGGTACAACGCCACAGTGATGCCCAGGAGCCAGCTCGGTGCAGGTCCAGGGCTGCGGCAGGATCCCCCCATCCCCAGGGCGCTGGTGGGGACCACTCTTCCCTTTTGCCTCATCCTCTCCACTGCCGCTGAGGTGGGAAAAACCCGGCAGGAGGGAGCTGACGGGTTTCTCCAGATGGTGCCCTGCTGACCCCAGCTGTTCCCCGTCTTCGGCTCTTCCTTAGGAAAACACGGCGCGGGCCAGCCCATCAATTAATGGTTTCCTCATGTTCCCCCTGCACAGCCGACATGGGAAGCTGTCTCCCTGCTCCCCAGGCCCTGCTGAACCGAGCCCCCCGCCTCCCTATGCCCCCAGACCCCACACGGGTGCTGCATATCCCGTGCACACGGGGAGCATGTGTTTCACCAGGGAACTGAGCCCTTGTAAAGATGAACGAGGAGATAGATAGGTTGGATGAAGGACTACATGAACAAATGAACGAATGACACGGTGATTAACTCTGATGTAGCCGGTGCCCCCAAGGCTGGTAAAAACACACTAGGCGTATTGAAGGGCAGCACGTTTCTCACTGCTTTGCAAGGACTAGAGGGGCTTGGAGCAACTAAACCCCCCAAACACTTGCTTGACATGGTCATGAGTGGGAAAAGCACATCCTGCCCTGGCCCTACAGCCCCTCTGGAAGGAGCCTGAGTGGGTGAAAGAGCCCTGGTTGGGACTGGGAGGACAGGAGGAGGGCTGGGAATTGCAGAGGCTGTGCTTTGCTTAGGAAGCAAAATTTAGGATGTTAACGAGAGTTGTGAGGGTTGTAAAGTGCCAAGTACAACAGCATGCTTGGGTAAGGAGTGATGGACCGAGTGCTGCAGTACCAAGGGCACAGGACAGAGGATGTAGCACTGGTTGGATGGACAGGATGTGGTTGGTTGGACAGGTCACCACACCTGAGGAGAGGCAGCAGGCCACAGCTGCCCAGTACCATGTCCACAGGTGGCAAAGTACGGCTTTTCCATGTTACTAACCACATACTGTCCATGTTCATGGACACTATGGGCTGGCAGAGCCACCGCCACTGCTCTCTGACAGCTGAAGCCACTACTACGATCCACTTGGATCTTCACGGCAGCTTGGACAGAAGCTGCTCTGTGTACCAGAGAGCACCAGGAGAACAATGAGAGCAAGACCAGGTCAGACTATGACAAGGGCCACTCTAAGTAGGTCTTGCCCCTTCTTAGAGGCTCAGCTCCTCACCAGGAAGAACATTCCCAGACCCCAGCACTGAGCTGTGCCCTGTTGGCCAAGCAACATGCTCTTTGCTTGATCCTATTGCAACTGAGGAAGGTGTTTGCCTGTGTGATGCAGTCAATTTTTATTTATGTGGACTTTGGTTACCAAGAGCAAAACGATGGAAAATATTCGACACACACATCCATCTGTCTGTCCACTCAGGCTGGGGTTCAGCTGTCCAAGCTCCTGTGATCTCTCGTGAATAGAGCTGGCTGGATGACACAGAAAAAGAGCATTGAGTTTTCCGTAGTATTCTCACATTTTGTGTCTTTCCTTGGCCAAATTCCAGGTTTTCATGAAAAACGTCCACTGGCGTTTTGAAATGAGAAAAATTTCAACCAGCTGCAAAATTCAGTCCCAAAGCAGGGGGGAAATTGCAAACTTGGCCTCTCTTTCCGCTGCCTTTGTGTCTCAAATACTTTGCCCCAGCTGAATACTGGGAAAAGACCTGTTCAATAAGAAAACGCGGATGGAAACGTGCGCGGTGGTTTTGGCCCTTCCCGCGTGGGCCGGCATCCGCCGCCTGCAGCAGCCAGTCCCAGCACGGTGCTTCTCGGCACACTGAGCTCAGCCAGCTGCTGCACAGGGTGGGGGATCCACGCTTGAGGAATCGGGAGTGCACCAGAGCACACCAAAGGCTTTTCAGACTCTTTGCTGAATTAATACTTTTTTCCTTGAAGAGCTATTTTGGAAAACACGTGGCTTTGTAGTGCCAAGGAGAGTTTGCACTGCAGTATCTCTCTCTCGCCCTTGCAAAGCCCGTAGCTGTTGGCTGCAGCCACCAGGACTGTGTGACACACCCTGCTGCCACCTGAGCCCCCTGCCCCGTGTCACCCACGGGCTCTGGCAGCTCCTAGTGGTGTAAAGCATTCCCCACCACCAAAGGGGTGGCCAGGGCTGGGTGGGTACTGGTGGATGTGGAACGCCCCCTGGATTTGCAGCCCTCCACCAAACAATGCCTGTGCTCCAAGCCCTGCCCGATCTGTAGGGCAGGATGAGCAGCACCTCTGAGCAACTCCGTGGTGCCTCCTCCGCTGCCCTTGGGGCCCTGGCACCAGCTCAGGGTGACCCAGCTACAGCGTCCCAGGTACAGCCAAACCCATGTGCAGTCCCCAGTTTGCAGCTGGCCATGCCAGGCAGAGGGAGAGGAATAAGAAAGGTGAATTCTTGTTTTGGACATGGAGGTGACATAAGCAAGGGAAGTCAGGAAACGTCCTTCAAGGATCAGACTCAGTGAAGGTGCAGAGTGGCTTCCTCCAGTCCTTCAGCCAGGATTTTAGGACATTCTCCAGCCAAAGGGAGAGAGGGAGAGAGCTCCTCTCCTCGGCACAGACCATGGGGTATGTGGTGGTTCTGCTCCGGCGTCTCTGATCTGCCCCAGCAGGACACTGAGATGCCAGCTGGGAGCCCTCCTTCCTCGACAGTCCCAGATGGCAGAGGTGAAAGAAGAGGGAAGAGCTGCCTGGGAGGATAAATGAAGGACTTCAATCACCAAGTTCCTCAAAGAGTTTTAGGTGCCTGACTTCAGTGGAGGAGAAATCAGGTGCCAAAGAAAACCTTGGAGTTCCCTGCCCGAGAAGGCTGTCCCCAGGGACTTTGGGGAGCAGAGACACATTGTGCCTCTCCTGAAGGCTGTCCTTGCTTGGAGAAACCATGTGCTGCTGAGATCCTGCCCTGAGAAGTATCCATGCCCATGGAACAGTGGTGCTGCCCTGCTCTTTCCTGGGCTGTGGCTGCTGAGAAGAGGGGTCAGAGAACCTCCACACTCCATGGGGTGATGCTGAGCAGTGTCTGGGACAGAAGGGATGTTTCTGATGAAAGTCCTGTCCTTGCACACCCAAAGGGTGTTCCTCCACTGACTTCTGTGTGAGAACTCCTGCATTTGTCCAGAGAAGCTGTGGCTGCCCCTGGATCCCTGGCAGTGTCCAAGGCCAGGTTGGACACTGGGGCTTGGAGCAGCCTGGGATAGTGGAAGGTGTCCTGCCCATGGCATGGGGTTGGAAGAAGGAGATCTTTGAGGTCCCTTCCAACCCAAACCATTGTGTGATTCTGTGACTGTTGGGTGCAAGGCGTTGCAGTGAGCCTGAGCCAGGGGCAAGTCTGGTGAAAGCAGCCGTGGGAGGAAGAGGAGAACTGGGTGGCCCAGCTACATCAAGAGCCATCTCATGGCAGAGGCCAATAGTCTCTGACAATCCAAGAGGAGCCAGGGATGGGAGGATCCCTTTGGCTCTGACAGAGGAGGGAAGAGGGTCTCTGTTGGGAGGGTGGGTAACATCAGCTCATCCAAGCCCAAGTGGTCCCACATACCCGTTACCCCTCAGCTTCTGGCCTCCCCCTGCCTCTGCCCATGCCCTGAGTAGGCACCCAAGTACCCATGGGACCTGAACAGTGGCACTGCAGGCCCTCCACAGCTCTGAAACATCACTTCCAGCATCTCCAGCAGCTTCACCAATGCACCTGCATGTCCACGCAGACATCCCCAGGGCCTGGACCCTCACTCCCCAAATTCCCTTGTCCTGAAACCCAACAGTGCTCCACCAGTCTCTTCAGCTGGAAGCTCCAGCACCACCCTGGAATGCTGAAGCCCAGAAGCACCACCATCGAATGGGGAGTCCACACAAGCTGCCGTGGGCTGAAAAGGGTAAAGCTTCATCCGAACGGACTGGAAGACTGTGATGTAGGCTACAACCCCTCGCTGAGCCATTCAGTAAGCAAGGCAAGGTTTGTAGGGAAAGGAATATCTATTGTCAGAGCACCTATTATTTCTATTCATATTTATTAAGCCAAGACCGCTACAATCTCAATGTGGGAAGATACTGGTGTCTGTTCAACCAGAGACTAATACACGGTGAAGAAGATATAAAAGACTAGAGGTGGATCAATGAAAGCTCTTCTCTCTTCCTGTCACCTCTGCCTTGTGCATCTCCTTGGACAACCTTGGCCACAGCAATTCTTCCCAGGAGAGCACACAGTCTGGCCTGCTCTGGAAGGTGCACACCAAGGCAGATGGTCACTTGGTGTCATCTCAACAGGAACAGGTGGAATTGTGTCAGCTGGTACCAGGTGAGAGTACAGGCACAGAGACCTGGGTGGATGGCTGATGATACACGATGGCTCTGGTCAGCCTGTCCAGTCCAGCCCAGGTTCAGATGGAGCTGTTGGACATGGGAGGGGAAAATGGTGTGTCCAGATGTTTCTCACTGGGTTGTCCGGACTAGGCACCAGGGCAGTGACAACCAGGGGCTCCCAAGTCTGTCCCTTTCTCCCTGCTGGACACAGTTCTGCCTGGTAGTGGCCACCAGCACACTGCCAGGGCCTGGCTCCTCCCTATGGCACCGCAGCCTTGCACAGGTCCTGCCCCAGCCAGCAGTGCTGGCCCGTGTGAGCCCAAGGTCACAGGGCAGTCAGGCCTTGTAAAAGTTCATTTGTCCTTCCTCGTGGAGCTCCTGGGGCTGGACGCTCTGCAGCACTGGACAGTCTCCACTCAGCGGAATGAGGGCCTGAAGACTCTGACCTCCTGTTCCTCCTGGGCAAGGAGGAAGGCAGAGAGAGGTCTGGCAGCAGCACTTTTTCAGGGTGAGGAAGAATCATACCCTGGATGCTGGAGAAGGGAGAGCTGTCAACTGAGATGTCAACACTGGGCAGAAGACAACTGTGTTAAAGGGAATATAAAAGCCTTGAAAATGAGCTCCAGCATGCCCGGAGCAGGACACCAATCCCCTTCAAGCTCCTTCAGGCAACAGGCACCCACAGGACCTCGCTTCACTTTGCTCCTCATTAAAGGTTTGTCAGTACTGCATTATTTTAATACACACTGAGAGAAAAGGACACGCACACCCACCCATGCACACGCACACAACGGGAAACCATGGCCAAAATATACACTATAGACAGAGAGTCCGTTCACACTCTATGTATGTACAGAGTCCGTGGGCGCAGTCTGGCAGCGCCCAGCCGGGCTGGGGCTGAGCGTGGGGGACAGGGTGGGTGCAAACCCCTCAGGGCTTCACGCACTTGCCCTTCTTCTCCCGCCGCTGCAGTTTCCGAAGGCGGCGTGTCCAGGCGTCCCGCCACTGGATGACCAGGCTGTTCTTGTCAGCCATCAGTCCAGGCCGGTCAGTGGAGTTTTCACTGATCCCCATGACCAAGTACTTCTTGCTGATCTGGATCTTGGGGCACTTGCAGGACAGGTCTTTCAGGTGGATCCACAAAAAGTTGTCACCGCGCTTGACCCGCTCATCACGGCACTTGTAGACAGAGAGGATGTTGATGGTGAACTTGGCCCAGTTGGCCACCGTCTCCATTTCTAGGATGTTCACCTGGACCACTGAGGGAAAAAAGGGGAGGCATAGTGATGGGGCTTTGCCTTGCTCCCCAAAGGAAGGCTGGTGACAGCGCCTGCCCTTCCCCAGCAGCCCCACCTGCCTCATCCATTGCAGCTTTGGGAGGGCTGATTTGGGGACCCCTCTCCATACGGAGTGTTCCCCACCCTCCGGATGCCTTCATCTGGCCCACCCACAGCCAGCCCTCATCTGCCTCTGGGGCAGAGCCCAGGGGGGCCCAGGGAGGTTGGAGGTCCTTACCATAGTCCTTCTTGCAGTACTTCTTCATGTTAATCTTGTAGTTGCCCTTGGCTGGTTTGCAGTAGGAGTCACAGTCTGCGGCACAAGAACAGTGTGTTGAGCACTGAGGGGCTTGAGGCACGTGGGGACTCATCCCACCACAGGGGAAGAGGGACTGGGGCGGAGGGGACAGCAGCAAGGCCCGTCCTGGCAGAAGGTGGTGGGTACTTGACTCCTCCTGAGCCAGGGCCTGGGCACTGCTGGGGGTGGGGGTCTGTTGAGGCCAGCTGCTCCCCTGGCACCTCACAGGGGCTGGGGGCTCAAAGACCAGCACAGAAGCCCAATAACACATCAGCTGAGGAGAGGAACAAGTGGCCTTGGGTGCACTGAGCAGACTCTGTCTCTTGTCCCGCGGGATAAGTCAGCACGGGGCTGGCGGAGGAAGCCTGGGGACTCCTGCCAGACACAGAAAGGGATGGATGGGAGGAATGCAGGTGAGGGACAGTGGCCTCCGTGGAGGGCTGGCAGGGGCCATGGCCAAGGAGAGTCAGTAGAACAGCTGGGTGATGTGGGAAAAGAGGATTTGGCACCAATCCCACAATCAGCCCCACAGGGGCAGATCCAAAGGCAGGTCTGACACCAGACCAAGGGGGTCGTGATCCTCAGAGCAATTCAGCTCTCAGGGGCCAGAGTGGTGGGAAGCACCCTTAGGGGCAGCCCCTCCAGGGACCTGTGCCTCGTAGGCTCCCATGAGTGGGGAAGGGGACTCAGGCTGTGGGAAGGAGGCAGGTGACGGAAGTGGCTCTGCTCCACCATGTCACTCCTGCTGCCCAGGCATCCCCTGCTCAGGCTGCTCCAGAGGGGCTGGGGAGGCCACCAGGCTGTCCTCCACCACCCTGCTGTCCCCCAAGGCTCCTGTCCTCCAGGAAGTTTTTTTCTGTGCATTTCTAAAGCCCCCAGATTTGCATCTCAAGCAGAGGGAGGGCAGGGAATGCCTCTTTCCTTCTCCCCAAAGCCTTTGATCCCAACAATTGCCCGAAGCAGCCCTGTTCTCCTCCTTTCTTTCCCCTGCCATCTTCCTTTGAACATCTCAATTTGTCTCTTTCCAAGTGGCATGTTTTTTCTGAGCCCATCTTTCTTCTTTTCTCTGCCTTTCACAGGTTCTCCCTCTGGCTTGGCCCCGCGTCCCAGGACAGAGCCAGCAGCCTCTAAAGTTGTCTTTGTTTGCGGGTTGCCACAGTGATCACTGGGGATGGAGGCGAAGCTCTGGGGGAAGATGGGGAATAACAGAACCCTGTGCCAAGGGGGGGAGGAGAAATGAGGAAAGAAAGAAGCCCAGGAGCACAAACTCACCCTGGGCTCTGCTGTTCTCCTCTCTGCCCAGCTCCTTTTAACTGGGACATCATGCCACCCGTTCCAAATTTGTCAGTGACAGAAGCAGTGCAGCGCGAAGCTAATTCTTGGCAGGGGCGGGGTGAGCTCTGATTCGCAGTTCAGCCCCCCCGTGCTGCCACACTGCCCCTCTGCCTGGGCTGGCAGAGCTGCCTGGGCCCTGCTGCCTCCCCTGAGACAGAGCTGGTGCTACAGAGGGGGCTCAGGGCCTCTCCTGAGTACGGGGGTGGCTGCTGAGCATGCTGGAGTGTTTGGTGGTGGCACTGAAGGTGCCCTCACCCACTGCATCCCCTGGGATGTGCTGCAGCCTCAGCCTGGACCCTGCTGCATCCCTGGGATGTGCTGCAGCCTCAGCCTGGACCCTGCTGCATCCCTGGGACGTGCTACAGCCTCAGCCTGGACCCTGCTGCATCCCTGGGACGCGCTGCAGCCTCAGCCTGGACCCTGCTGCATCCCTGGGATGCGCTGCAGCCTCAGCCTGGACCCTGCTGCATCCCTGGGATGCGCTGCAGCCTCAGCCTGGACCCTGCTGCATCCCTGGGATGCGCTGCAGCCTCAGCCTGGACCCTGCTGCATCCCTGGGATGCGCTGCAGCCTCAGCCTGGACCCTGCTGCATCCCTGGGATGTGCTACAGCCTCAGCCTGGACCCTGCTGCATCCCTGGGACGTGCTACAGCCTCAGCCTGGACCCTGCTGCATCCCTGGGACGCGCTGCAGCCTCAGCCTGGACCCTGCTGCATCCCTGGGATGCGCTGCAGCCTCAGCCTGGACCCTGCTGCATCCCTGGGATGCGCTGCAGCCTCAGCCTGGACCCTGCTGCATCCCTGGGATGCGCTGCAGCCTCAGCCTGCTGTTTCCTCTGGGATACACTACAGCCCCCTCCCAGACCCCACTGCTTCCCCCGAGACAGGCCACAGGCCCATCCTGACACACCACTCTGGCCTTTCCTGCTCTGTGAAAGGGACTCTACAGACAGCCTCCCACCTTATTTTGGGGAGCTGGGGACAGGAGACCTTTCCCTCCCCAGGCAGAGGGGTGCAGAAACCATCCTGCCACAGGCCCACCCATGGACACTGGTGCTGTGGGGAAGGAGGGTGGCATGGCCTGGGTGTCCAGCTGGAGGGTGGCCGGGGGGGTGATGGGTGCTGGAGTGAGGGGTTGTGGGGTGGTGGAGCGATGGAGTGTGGGGTGATGTGTGGTGGGAGCAGGCTGTGGGGCAGCCTCAGCCAACCTGCCACCCCCTTCCCTCAGCAATGGGGACGAAAGAAAAGCAGGAAGAAATCCAGTAACTGCCCTGGGCTCCTGCTCATGATTAACAACATAACACTGTGATTCAAAGGAGCCGGAAAATGGTGTCGGGAATTAACAATTTAGAATTAGTTTGGGGATTTTTTTAACCACGGCTTTGTGCTGAGGAACATTCCTCAAATGTAAAATCAATTCCTGCTCCAGTTGTCTAAGAAACTTGGGAAGAAAGAAAAGTCCAGATAACTGGAAGCATTTCCTTTCCTTGGCCCTGAGCACATGGCTTCCACCACTGGGTGTGGGGCAGACACGGGTGCTGTGGCTGGAAAGTGGCCTGGGATGTCAGGGCAGATGGATCCTGCCTGCACCTCCCCAGAATGCCTCTCTCTGGGCATCCTGTCCTGTTCCTGCAGGGTTTTGCCATAGCAGGGCTCTGCTCGTGGTCTCAGCCCCCCAGTCCTGATCACAGCACAGCTGCAGACCGTGGTTCCATCCCCCCGAGTGCACTGTGATGCTGTGTGCCTGATGGGGGCTGTTCCCACAGACAGGCCCCGGAGAGCCCACGGCATTACCCATGCCACGGTGGGGAGAAGATCAACTTCAGGCTCCACCTGCAGCCGCCCTTCTGCTGTGTCCGTGCAGCTGGACGGGGCAGCCGAGCCCCACAGAAGGGCTGGGGGTCAGCAGAGATCTGACACAGTCCATGGCGTGAAAGTGCACCCACAAACCCTGAAATGCTGCTGCACCCCTGGGATATGCCCCATCCCTGACACTGACACATGTCTGGGACAAGCTACAGAGCAATCTCTGAGACTGAGACATCACCGGGATGTGTTACAGCCCCATCCCTGACACTGCTGCATCCCTGGGATTCACTACAGCCCCGTCCCAGGCACAAATGCATCCCTGGGACGTGCTGCAGCCCCAGCTCTAACACTGCTGCATCCCTGGGATGTGCTGCAGCCCCAGCTCTGACACTGCTGCATCCCTGGGATTCACTACAGCCCCGTCCCAGGCACAAATGCATCCCTGGGACGTGCTGCAGCCCCAGCTCTAACACTGCTGCATCCCTGGGAGGTGCTACAGCCCCAGCTCCGACACTGCTGCATCCCTGGGATGTGCTACAGCCCCAGCTCCGACACCGCTGCATCCCTGGGATGTGCTGCAGCCCCAGCTCTGACACTGCTGCATCCCTGGGATGTGCTGCAGCCCCAGCTCTGACACTGCTGCATCCCTGGGAGGTGCTGCAGCCCCAGCTCTGACACTGCTGCATCCCTGGGATTCACTACAGCCCCGTCCCAGGCACAAATGCATCCCTGGGACGTGCTGCAGCCCCAGCTCTAACACTGCTGCATCCCTGGGATTCACTACAGCCCCATCTCTGACACTGCTGCATCCCTGGGAGGTGCTGCAGGTACAGAGTGGGAGGAGGCAGCTGATAACCAGAGCCACCGGCCGGTGTGGGCATTCCCCATCCCTGCAGGGAGAGCGTGGCTGAGAGGTGGCAGGTTTGCACATCTGGTTTACTTCTCCTCTCCTTGAAAAAAAAGGATTATTTTGTTTTAAGAGAGATGTAACTTAATTAGGTGCTATGGCTGCAAATCTTTTACTGCTTACTTTGAATTCCTTTAAAGCCCTGTTTTGCACTCCATGAGTTTTGTTAATTCTGCTAATTGGGAACGTGGATTTTATTTTTTTCCACTAAGTGGAATATTTTAAGATAATAGTGATAAAAATCATGAGAAGTGGACCCAGGACGTTTCATCACCAAGCCAGTCAGTTGCTCAGGGACAGACATCAAAGCTGGACCTCAAAGGCTTTGGAAGATCGGAAAGGCAGGAGAAAGCTGGGAAAAGCGATGCAGAAGATGGCAATGACAGTGAAAAGCCTGGACACACCCAGGGACTGAACTCCTGCATGGAGGAGGATGGGGAGAGGGTGGGAAGCCCAGCACCTGAGCATGGCAGCCCTGAACAATGTCCCCCTGTTCCTGCAGCCAGCACCTGCTGCCAGAGGCAGGGTGGGAGGTGGGGAAATGGGGGGAGAAGGGGCTTGGAGGCTGCCTGAGGTGCTGAGGGCCCCTTGGGGACTGCCCTGCTCAGGGGCAGCTGGGGGCTCCTGGGGGAGAGGGAGGTAGGCAGAGGGGCATCAGGGAGTGGGCAGGGAGCGGGCAGGGAGCAGGCAGGGAGCGGGCAGGGAGGACCACTGTAGGTAGGCAGCCCTGTGTGCAGCACGAGCACAGCAGGTGCAGGCACCCGTGGCAGTGCCAGCCAGGGCAGCATCACCCCCCACCTCTGATCCCCCCAGCGAAGGGAGCAGCAGGACCCCCCGATCCGGGTCCCCTGATCCCCCAGTGGCACAGACTCCGGGCAGAGGCAGCTACTTCGCATTAAAGATATTCGAGCTAGAAGCCAGAAATCTTAAACCAACAAACCCACAGATAAACTGGAGGCAGTTTGAGGCAGACCTGCTCCGCTAAAACAGAGCAAACAACCCAGCTCTCCGCCAGTGCTGTTTGTTTTTGCGCAGCTGAACAGCTCAGACATCACTGTGAGACTGTTCCTATTTATAAAGCACTGGAGGGGAGTCACCTTGATTAACTCCGCTCCACGCGGCACTCTCTGTTGGCAATAAAACTGGCCAAATCCGCCATTCCGCTCCCCATTTTTTTCCTTTTCCCAAAGCCTGATGTTCCGGCTCGCTCCTCAGAGCTGGCAGGGTGGGCAGGGCAGGCAGGAGCAGAGGTGGTGGTGGTGTGCCCTGTCGCATGCAGCTCCCCCAGCAGTGGTGCCATCACTTCAGTTCAGCACCTTCCCACCGGGCAAGGTGTGCCCTCCAAGATTCATCTTGCCCCCTCTGCCACAGTCAGGAGGGAAACCTCTGCCAGATCCAGGCAGGGCTGCTCCTCACTGTCCTGAAAACACCTCCTGTTTTCCAGAGCCTCTGTGGGGTAGGGCTGTGAGGGCTCAGCAGTGCCCACAGGTGCTGGGTGGGGTGCCAGGCTGTGCAGGGTTCCCAGGCTCTGCACTGCTCCGTGGGGTACACGTGTGCTAAGCCAGCACTGCTCTGCAAGGAGCTGCTGGCTCCTCCTGTGCATCTCCCCTCTCCATCCCCCTCCACACACTTTATCCTGCCAGAGGAACACAGAGTCATTAAGGTTGGAAAAGGCCTCCAAGATCATCGAGTCCAACCTTGAACCAAATGCCACGGTGCCCACTAAACCACGTCACAAAGAGCCACAGCTACTTGCTTTCTGAACACTTTCGGGGATGGTGACTCCACCACTGCTTTGGGCAGCCTGGTTCGCTGCCTGACAACCCTTTCAGGGAAGAAATTTTTCCTGATGTCCAACCTGAACCTCCCCTGGCACAGCTTGAGACTGTTTCCTCTTGTTCCATGCCTTGTTCCCAGGGAGCAGAGCCTGACCCCCCCCGGCTGCCCCCTCCTGTCAGGGAGTTGTAGAGAGAGAAGAGGTCACCCCTGAGCCTCCTTTTCTCCAGGCTGAGCCCCACTAACTGCTTCAGCTTCTTCTCATCTGACTTGTGCTTCAGACCCTTCCCCAGCTCCTTTCCCTGCTCTAGACTCACTCCAGCCCCTCAGTATCTGCCTTGTTATGAGGGGCCCAAAATTCCATCCCTTCAGCACACCTTGTCCCTGGCCCTCTCCTGCCGCCACGGAGTTCATGCACGGGGCTGCAGCGGCCGTGCTGGAAGATGTTCCCAGAAGGCTGGAGAGCACATCCCAGGCACACACCAGCCTGGGAAGAGGCTGTTGGCATTTTCCACTGCCAAGGCAAGGTGGCCGTGGTAAGGGGAGCTGGGGAGATGGATACAAACAGAGCACTGGCTCTACAAGAAGTGTGTAGGCTTCCTTGGGGAAGCTGCTCATTAAATACGGGAGTGGGGAGCTGGAGGTGCCCCTGCTGTGTTCACAGAGCATGTGCCATGGGATGGAGTGGAGGATTGCTTGGGACGTCTATTCCACCACAGTGAAATGCAGAGGGAGTCTGGGGTCTTGGGGACAGCGGGAAGAGGGGCAGCCCAAGGAGGGAAGGGGCTGCTTCTTTCCTGGCTTCTCCCCCTCCACCTGGCTTGGAATCCCTACAGAGGGATAGACCTGGGATGGTGGGAACAACGCACTGCAGTGCTGAGGGGACTGCAGAAGGAAGAGGAGGGGAGGGAGGACAGCCCTGCTACAGCCCTCTTCACCCTGCTGGGCGCATCCTGCAGCACGGAGGGCTGAGCATGGTGGCACTGGATCCAGGGGCTGGCACAGCGCTGCTTGGTGCTGCTGGGATGTGCCATGACACGGTGGGAGCTCAGGGCACTTGGGTGGGACCTTGGTCCCTGGCCAGGCTGGAAGAAGGGCCCTAATCCATCAGTGCAGGGAGCATCCATGCACCCACCCAGCAGCGCCCAGCCCCAGCCAAGCCTCTGCAGGAGCACAAGTGAACCTCAGCTTGTACCGAGATGCCAACCTCCCCACTCCAGTCTGGGGAACGAGGGCAACTCTTGAGGAGCTCTGAGGACCATGGCAGCAATGCCTCCCTTGCCTGTGCAAGGCCTGCAGTCTGTCAATGGAGCTGTCACCTCTCACCAGGTGACCACAGCAGTGACACTGGTCCTCCCATGGTCCAATCACCCATGGTCCCATCACCCTGCACAGCCAGGACAAGCAGCTCATACCCAGACCCTTCACTCCTCCAGACCTGGATGAGGTGAGCACCATGTCACCCACGTCCCAGGGGAGACCTGGCAGCCTGTGCCCCAGCACAGGGGCCCTGGAGGCTGCCTGAGAGCTGCCAGACCCCCACTGCCCCAGCCCCTCCCAGAGAGCTGGGGCCTTGCAGAGGCAAAGGACACTGAGGAGAAACCTCTTGCGCTGGTGCTGATAAAAGGAGGTTGAACGAAGCCAGCTCCCAAGCACCCACTGGTGCCCTTTGCCACAACCCCTGCCTTATCCTGCCAAGAGATGGCGAGGCCCCAGTGGGCTGCACCCCTGCGCTCCTCCTTGGAGGGCATGGAGAAAGCCATTCCCAAAAACATCCATCAATCTTAGTCAGTTCCTTTCCAGAAATACACAGGATTTTAAATCTCAGTCACATCTTTCACCAAAATTTTTCAGCATTAATTTTTTGCCAAATGGTTTGGTAGAGCTCAGCCCTCCCCTGTGCTGTGCCAGGGAGAGGGGAGGTGGGATCAGCCCCCAGGTCTCTGGGCAGGGCTGGGGCCATGGACTCGGCCAGGGACACGGAGCACTTACCCGCGGGTGCCTCCGTGCTGGTGACCAGGGAGGTGGGGTTGACGGCAGGAATCTCTGGAAAAGAAATGGAGAGGTATCATAAGGATGAGATCCCCAGCTCTGGGGGTGACAGCTGGGCAAGAGCCCTCTGAAAATGGGCCACAAGGGGATTTTGTCGGTCACAAATGAAAGATGATGGGACGAATCTGACCTGGCCATTGCAGACCATTGAACAGACCTGGAGATGCACAACCTGAGTTCAGTAAATTGGGCCAGGCTGCAATTCTGCAACTCCCAAGAGCCCTAAGGAGCCGTGTGAGGATGTGTGCTCCAGGGATGGATGCTCCCCGGATGCTCAGCTCATCTGAACTTGGTTTGGACATCAGAGGGGTGCTTGGCTGATCTCAGCATGCTTCAGGCTGCCCAGCCCAGGGATAAATGTGGGAAAAGATAACACTTCCTCAGGCTCTTGGCAGCAAAACCTGGGGGAATTTTTTTCCTAAACCCAAATTTGGGGAAGAACAGAGAGAGAGGAGCCAGCTCCACCAGTCACCCACACTGCCACTGCTCCAGCAGCCCAGCAAATGCTGCAGGGTGGGAAGTTGTTCCTTGGCCACTTGGGTCAAATTCAAACCCACTGTGACAATAAACAGAGTTTTATGCTGACCGCAGGCTCTGGCCCTGCCCCAGAAGTGACCGTGCTCAGGGCCCAGGAGGGCACGTGCTGTACCAAGGATGGGACCCAGCAGAGCTGTTTCAGCCAGCTGGAAGCCCTGACCCAAGGGGTCATCCCGAGCCTCCTGCGCTGGGGCAGGTGAAGCCCAGGTCACCCCAGAAGGTGACCGGAGAGTCCTACTCGACCACTTCCTGGAGAACGTCCGTAAGGACAGACACCCTCTTGTCTGAGCCTCCCACCCACCACAAACCATCTGAGGTGAGCGGGGGACCAAGGGGCATCCCCCAGTGCCTGTGGGGGTCCCTGAGTGCAGGGCAAGGCGTGGGGCACTCACTGATGCAGGGGGCCACCGGCGAGCGGCTCTGCTGGTAGCCCTTGGCACAGCGGTTGCAGGTGAGGCCGGTCACGCCGTCCTTGCACGGGCACTGCCCCGTGGTCTGGTTGCAGGTCTTGCCGGCCGCGCCGACGGGGTGGCAGTCGCAAGCTGGGTGGGAGAGAGAGGAATGGTTATGGGAGAGGGGAGGCACAACGCAAACCCCAAACTGGGCCCAAGGTGCACTCCCAGAGAGGTGAAGAGGAGGGGGACCCTTCCAGAGCACCACTGGAAAGCAGCTGCTGGGGCTGGCACAGCAGAGACCCAGCTGGACCCATGGGTCTGGACCAACCATGGCCCCACATGTGCTGTGAGCAGCACAGGCAGGAGGGCAAGTGGACAAAGGGGTTGGCCAGGGTATGGCCTTGCTGACAGGGATCCTCAGGATGAGCACATGGAGCCTCTGCAATTCCCACAAGTGCCTGCAGCCACCAGCTCTCATTTAAGATCTTCCCCCACCTCAGCTCCAGGGAGATGTTCCTGTTGCACCAGTAAAAACCATTTTCTCCAGCTGCTTCCCTACCTCCAAGCTTTTCAGTCCATGGAGCTGAACCAACACGGGGTTCTCACACAAACATTGACCTTGTCTTGGTTTTAGAACAAAGTAGGTTTTCTCAATGTTTCCCAAGCTCATGAGTCTCAATGCCCCTCCTGACTCCTGGAGACCGTGGGCGAAGGATGACCCCACAGCTTTCTACCACGGTCTGTCTAGAGACAAGCCACAACTGAGCTGGGTGTCTTTGCTCTCAGCAGAACGCTCCATCACGTCACACTGGGTGATGGACCTGCTGAGGGTTGTCTACGTGGAGGGATGCGGGAAGGAGATGCTTGTTCAGGAGAGGACCTTCCCATCTGCTTGCCTGGAGCTGGGCTGGCCATGAGCTGGAGGAGGTTATCTTGGCCTCCATCAGTGTAAGAGTTGAACGTGATTTCAAAGCAAAACAAAAACATCTCCTCCACCCGCCCCCGCAGCCCCCTGATGTTACTGTTTCCCTAATTTTCACCAGATGGGACTGGTGGGAGCACCATGGCACTCGAGCCCCCTCCTGCACAGCCAGAAACCAGAGTGAGCAGCCTCTAATGGGGACCAGATGCTCCATCCTTATCAGATCTTGGCTAGGACTGGAAGCGGACGTCTTTCTGACAGGGATATTTCGGGGGCTCAGCTGTGATAACAAATGGCAGCGAGCAAGGGAGGCTTGGCATGACGCAGGGCTGTTGGAAACGGGGGCTTTCTTGGGCCCCAGCGCTCTGTTCCTGGTGTAAAGTTTATGGACGGACATAAATCTCAGCCCAGTCAGGACCCAGTTCATCTAAGCTGACCTCTCTCCACGCGGATTTCGGTGACTCTGGATGTTTCACCCAGATCAGTAACTAAGGCAGCTTTTCTCATCTTAAGTGCACAACCGAGCAGCGTCATTGGGGTATGAGCTTGGTCTCTGCCAGACCGATCTCTTCCCCCTCGCCCTGCTACAGTGGGATTTCCCACAGTCCCACAAAAATACACCATGGGAAGAGCATGCCAGGCAAGAGTGCTTACCCTGCTGGGTCCCACACTGCAGCACGGCCCATCCCGCTGCTGTGGCTGTAGCATCTCCGTCCTGCCTCATCCTGACACAGCCTGTGGAGGGGGCTGGCTCAGGGACCCGTCCCAGCCCAGGGCAGGCAGGGCTGGGGGCATGGAGCCGCTCTGCACCGCTGCCCACACACCGAGCCCTGCTGCTCCCAGCCTCAGGCTGCCGGGATCTGGCCCACGGAGCTTGAATGGTGGATTAAGTCACTAGCTTGGAGCTTAACTCATCAAGCCGTGCTTGCCAGAAAGCATGTCTTGCACCTCATATTGAGGGTATTTTTGCATCTTGAGGCTTAGCTGCTACTGCTTCACCAGTTTTCATTGGAGAAAGCTCACGGTTTACAGCTTTGTTTAAATTACCAGGATTAATGCACAGCCATCCTTTATTTGACTTTTCAATTACCACCATTGAATTAATCCTGTAGGTTGCTCTGCCTTTTCCATCCCTCCAGCTTTTCCGTCTGGCAGGGTCCAGCAGTGACGCCGGCAGTGGGAGGGAAGCACTCCCCGCTCGCTGGCCGAGGGCTCTGCTCCGTCAGACACAGGCCTGGGCAACCTGCAGCCGGTATTTCTGTGCCTGTTTCAGAGGTGCTGCATCCCAGCAGAGACAAACCATGGCTGAAGCGTTATTTAGTAACATGTGCTGGGGTTTGTTTAAATAAGAGGTGGTGGTTCCTGGCCTCTGGGGTAGTGATTTGCCTCCTGAATAGGAACTGAGCATCTGCAGCCTGGGTTAGTGGAAGGTGTCCCTGCCCATGGCAGAGGATTGGAACCAGATGATCCTCAAGGTCCCTTCCAACCCAAACCAGTCTGTGAGTCTATGAGCATCTGCCTTCATTGCGATGCTCAGCCTCTGTCCTGGGCCAGCACTGTGGTAGGTGCAAAAGCCTTTGTTCAAAGCCACAGCACGCTGTTCCCATCCGCCTGCTCCATGCCTGCTTTAAACATCCACTGTCAGCATCCCTTTCCTTTCCTTTCCTTTCCTTTCCTTTCCTTTCCTTTCCTTTCCTTTCCTTTCCTTTCCTT
>VZTI01005306.1:110419-125734 GCA_013397865.1 Struthidea cinerea
GTGCACACAGACACGTGCACGTGTGTGCACACAGACAGATGTGCACGCGTGTGCACACTGACGTGCACCAGAGCACCCCCAGAGTTGTGCGTGTGCCCACGGGCAGGCACACACGCAGATGTGCACAGAAACATCTGCACACCCTCACATGTGCACGCACAAATTAGCCCCAGGAAGCACATAGGCCCTCCTGGCCGATTCCACGTGTGCGAGATGAAAAGGCAAAGCCCCGCCCGTTCCCGCTTAACACACTTGCAAAAAGATAATGGGAACAACATTTCCTTCGGCAAAACGTGGCGCCCCACTCCCCCAGCCCCGGCCCCCTCCCCGTGCTGGTAAATTGAGGTTGGGTGAGAGCTTTTCCAGGCGTACTGTGAAATTCATTAACGTGTCAGCCCAGATTTAACTGCCTGGGCCTGGCTTGGCGGCCGTGTGAAGTTGCCTCCCCGCAGCCAGCAGCGCCAGTGGGAGCTTCACCCCGCACAGATCAAACGCTCCCTCGCCTGCCCCGGCGCTCCGGCCACGGACACACTGCCGGGAGAAAGTCAGAGCAAACCCCAACCGTAAAAAAGAGTTTTTTTGGAGGCTTGAGTTGAGCGGGAGGTTAGTGCCAGCACACTCAAACCTCAGCTGCCCCCAGAGCTCCCCCGAGTTATGGGATTAGTGGGAAATCACATGGCAGGCATCAAAATAACACCCGGTGTGGCCGTAGGTACCTTCAGGGGCTTGTGCCTTTTGAGCTATTTTCTTTCTCCCCAGTGCCAGTGGAAAACAGGGATTTCTAAGGCAAATTCTGGGTTGCAGTGTGCGGAGGGAAAGCAGCAAATACTGCCCAAGGCCCCAGGTAGCACAGGATGCTGCTGGACCAGGGATGTTGACATTTCAACAGGTTTTGCCAGGGCCGGAAGAGACACACTAAAGTATCCTGACGCCCAGGGAGCTCTTGCACTCTCCAGGTAATGGGACAGGCATAAGACAGGGTGGCTTTTGCTACAGAACTGGCAAAGGAGCAACTTTTGGGAGGAGAGGGGCCTTGTTATCCCCTTGCAGCACTGAAAGGCACGTGGGGTCATCCCAAAAGGCAGTTTTGTGTCCCTCTCGGAACACCCCCAGCATCATCTGGGGAAGGAGAGGGGCTGGCAGCCCAGAAGGGAGGCGATGGGCAGTGGAGGAGAACCGCTGGGTGAATGATTGGCTGCCCTCGGCGCAGGTCTCTCTGCATCCAGTTTAATTGGTGAGAGAGTAAATGGCGGGGCCTTTTCCTGGCACCATTGACCCTGGCACGTCCCGATCAGCCCCAGGGTGGCCTTTCCCTGGGAACGCGCTGCAGACCCTCTGATCCTCCCAGGAGCCGGGTTTGGGGAAGAAACCTCCCCTGGCGGCCCCGCATTGTCCCCTCTCCTTCAGGCAGCGGTGCTGCCCGCTCTGGGCCTGCCGTCGGGAGACTGCCAAGCCGGGGTTCTGCAGCCAACAGGGGCACCTGGCTGGGCCTGGCCACGCTGGGCTGGGTGGCTGTCCCCACTCAGGGACAGGGTCACACCAGCACGTCTGACAATCCCCTCACCCCCCGGCGCAGCCATCCAGAGCTAATCGGGGCAGACAGGTCCCCCTCTCACCCAGCTAAATACTCTCACTGTTCCTCAGTACTGAGGCGGTTGTAAGCTCTGTCTGTCTCCCGTTAATCACTAATTAAAGGCTTGAATGTTCCCTGCTGTTTGGGGTATTAATAAGAATTTAATTGCACAGTTTGGGGCTAATTACCTGGTAGCTCGCTTCCGCCCTTGTACAGTATGCCCAATTAAACAATCATATGATCAATTAAACAATCACAAGATCTAATAATTTGCAATAATAGACTAATTAAACGTTGACACCTTGCAATGGAGCAACCTTTTGTCTCCCTTTTGATGGCGTTTGAACCCCTTCCCAGGCCCTGGCCACCCCAAAACCTCTCCTCCTCCAGGCTTGCTGCAGATGCAGGAGCCTGGAATGACGGCACGAGGGGCTTTGGGAGAGAGACTCTGGCACGGGACCGGCAGCGCCGTGCACCGAGGCACACGTGGGGCAGGCAGCGGAGCCCGCAGGGCAGGAGCGAGGCTCACCGCCCCTACGAGTTCCCTGGGAATAATTAGGGAAGGCAGCCGGATCAGCGAAACCCTAGACAGGCTGCTGCTGCCAACCCGCAGCGGATTTGAGCTACGCCCCTGCTTTGGCTGGAGGAGAGCCCGGCTGGGACACAGGGCAGGATGAGGCTGCACCTCTCGGTTCCATGGGAGTCGAGACCAGAACAGCCCCTTCCCGCCCATCCACGCTGTCCCTCCATCCTGGGAAAGGTGTTGGGAGAGAAGGGCTCTGCTGCTGCCGAGAAGCAGCAGGAGAAGCAGAAGGACGGAGCCCTCCCCAAGGGGCTGCGAGGGACGAGGCTGAGGCACTCCAGCCCCATCCCGGGAGGAGCGGGACTCAGGATGGCCAGACAAGTGTAAACCTCCTCTGCCGGGGCGGCTGCCTTCTGCTGCACTCCGGATCCGCTGGGATACTGCACTCGGGGGGTGCCCAGGCAGGGGTGGCAGGGGCACGCTGTCCGCTTGCCCACCTCCCAGAGCCATCGCCTTCCCCCTGCTCTCCCCAGGGAAGGACCATGGCTGGGAACTCACTGGTTTCCAGCACATCTACTGGGGAGCAGGTGCAGAAACCCTGTCAGGGAAACTCCCAAGGGAAGGGGCAAATGTACAGGAAGGGGCACAGGACACAAGGGAATTACATGTGATCTTCCAAATCCCACCACCGCTCCGGGGATTGGTGTTTTCAGGCACCGGCATCCCGGCTGGATCACCGCATCCCCCCCGAGCAGCCTGCGAGGTCTTCCCAGGAGAGCGCCGCCTCTTCCCCGCCGAGGCCCCGGATCAAAGCAAGCCCCGGGCATTATCCCGGTGCTCCGGAGAGTGCTCCTGCCGCGGCGGCCACAAAGGGAACAAGAGCTCCCGCATCACCAGCGAGTGCATCAATTACTTCCAGTGGCTGCCTCGTGCTAATCCGCTTCCCCTCCTTCCCCGGGCCGGGTGTTTGGGGGCCGGGCTGCCCCCAGCAGCTCGTGGGTGCGGGCTGAAACCGGCAGCAGTGATGGGGAGGAGGAGGAGGAGGTGTAAGTCTGCAGAGATAAAGACGGGGGGACCCCAGGATTTTGGCAGTCCTGCTCCTGCCGGCCCCCCTGCTGGGATCATCCTTCACGCCGCCTGTCCCAGGCTGAAAGCTGGGGGGATACATGGATGGTCCCTCTTCCCTGCCCTGAACACACCAGAGGACACACAGAGCATCCCAATACCGGCAGGGCAAGCTGCTTGCAGGACGTGCAGCCCCTGTGGGGCATCAGGAGAGCCTCCTGGGCCTGTGGACCGATAGCTTCCAACCACCGGGCACGGGGCCATGCTCTCTGCGGCACAAAGCTGGCACCGTGCCCTCTTGCCAAGCCAGCAGCTTGGTAAATCCACTGTCACCGTCCTGGCTGCGACAGCCCCAAACCTCCCTGCTTGCCAAACTCACGCCGACCCCCTCAACAGTGCAGCCCAGAGATGTCCCCACGAGTGCCACAGTCACCCTACGGCAGCCGTGGTGGGGTTGTGCCCTGTGCCAGTGCTCAGACCCCAGGTAGCAGTTGGCTGTTTCACCTGTGCATTCCCCAGAGGCAAAATCTCTGGTGAAACAACAAATGTTTGTCCTCATCTCCAGCTGCATGGATGGATGTCCCAGCATCGTGCCGTGCTGCAGGACATCAGTTTGTCCCCATGCTGGAGCAGGCAGAGACTCCCGTGCACTGCACTGAGTCAAACCCCCATGCAGAGTGCTGGGGAGCACAGAGCCGAGAGCTGACATATCCCAACATGACCTGAAGCTGCACCAGCCCCACGGATCCATTCTCACTCCCTTTCAGGGTGCTGCGATCTCCCACCCTGCCCCTGGGCTGTCACTGAGCTGCCAAGCTCCTGCATCCACCCACTCTCCTCCTCTTCCTCCCCACTCCCAGCCACGCCTGACATCCACCACCAAGAGTCAGCATCACCGCTGTCTGACCACGGGACAGAGCCCGAAACCCCGCAGCCCCCAGGCTGAGCAAAGGGAACTTCCCGGGCAGCCTCTCCTTTTAATTGGTGCTAATTGCTGCGTCTGTTCGTGCTGGCTGGGGAGATGTCATTGTTGAAAGGCACAGAGGGGAAAGGCTCGGGGAGCTAATCCAGCTTTCAGCCGCTAAGCCCTTCGAAGGCGGGTGATGGAGAAGCTCTTTCAGGTCCCTTCAGAGAGGGCACAAAGCCCGAGAGGGGAAAGGGAGAAAGAAGGGGAGCGAATCAACAGGAAAAAACTACTTTCACACGCAGCTCGGGGAAGGGTCTTTGTGTGCGGGGCTGTCGGGGGGGCTTGAAGGGATGGCGCTGCGGCCCCGCCTCCTCTTCCCTCCCTCGTTTATCTTTTCAGCTCCATCTGCCAAAAGGGTGACGCAGCTGGGGGCAGGATGCTCAGAGCAGGGGACTCTCACCCCGCCCTGGACGAGATGGACAGAAAACCTGCAGATGCACCTCAAAAATGAGCCTCCTCTGGTTTAACCCCTTTTGTGCCAGCAGAGCCACCTCCACTGCTGTCGTGCTGCTTTACTTGGGGACGTGGCAGTGAGGCAGGTGCAGAGTGGGGGGCACAAGGGGGGCAGCCAGCGGGGAGAGGTCCTCCTTGTGTCCTGGGGGTTTCCCTGGGCTCACGCACCTGCTGGAGGCCTCCCCTGCCCGACCTGCAGCAGCCCTGGGAGGGTGCAAAGTGGAGGGTGTTTTCCGAGCTCCAAAACTCATCTTTCTGAAACAAGTGGAAAAACACAAGGGCTGACACATTCCCACAGGGCATGAGGTGGCTTAAAGCATCAGCTCCAGCACTTGCTTTGAATCCACTGCCTTTTTAGCCATTCTTAGAAGAAATCCGCTGTAACATGTATATATTGAAGCGGACAGCTGGGTTCTCAACAAGACATCGATCACAAATACTAACAAGTCCTTCTGACCTCTGGCACATCCACTGAGCCTTTCAGAGGCTGATTAATGGTACAGCTTTCCCTTGTCTCCATCCTCCCGCCACCCCCTGAGACCCGGGCTCCGGTCCAGGAGGAGCGAAAGGCTGTTCCTCCCTCTCCCAGACCTTCACAGGGCTCTGGCATCCCCCAGCCCCATCCCAAACCAGCACAAAAGGCAAAAGTCTCCACCAAAATACCACAAAGATTCATGAGCAGGACAGCCAAGTAATACCAGTTTGATGTTTTGGAAATGTTTCATTTTGGTGACAATATTTTTAGCTTATGGAAACCTTTGTAAGGACAGACAAGCTAAAACCACCGCACAGACTGAACATGAAGGATGAAATGTCGAATTGGGATATTTCCGCAACCTCTGCCAGGTTTTTCTGCCTGCTCCCTGTCCCCAGGCACATCTCACAGGGGGCTGCTGCAATTGCCCCTCCGGCCCACGGACAGCTGGTTTGCTGCCCAAGGGAAACAATCCCAGCTGGGCATCCCACACTGAGGCTTGCTGACTGGCTGGTAGACACCAGTGATTTTTGGGAGGGTTTTGGTGCTTTGGCTCATGGCTGAACCACTGCATCTCTTACAGGACGCCTGCAGCAGAGACAGGGTAGATGGTTGAGCCTTTTCCAATCCTCCGGCACAGGGGATGGTCCCCAGCATCTCTGGACAAGCACATCCCATCGCTTTGGCTCAGCACCCATCGCTTCCTACCCTGATGACCTGTTTTAGCATTTCAGCCCCGGTAAACAGAGATGTTTAAAAACGCCTTACCCAGACACTCATTGGCCTCTCGGGCGCTGGCCCGCTGCCAGGGCCGGTCGTAGTGGAAGGGCTTGCAGCGGTCGCACTCGGGCCCCTCCGTGTTGTGCTTGCAGTCGCACACCAGCTTCTGTTCCTTGTCCTTAACGCAGCGCGCCGCGTGCCCGTTGCACTTGCAGCGCCCGCCGACCTGCAGCTCCCCCACCGCGTAGTAGTAGGGGGTGGAGCCGGTGCCCCCCTCCTCCTCGCCGGCATCCCGGCTGCCCAGGTCGCGGAAGAGATGCGGGCGGCTGAACACCACGCGGATGTCGGTGGCCGTCACCCAGTCCTGGAGCACGGGGCTGCTGTCGAAGTCCTGGGCCGAGGGTCGCCCGTCAAGGGTGCTGAAGGCGATGAGCCCCCCGGTGAGTGGGTAGAGGTCGGTGAGGCCGTCGGTGCACAGGGCCTCCTGCTCGTTCTGCTTGGTGACGGTGGCTTTGCTGGGCTTGCCGTAGATCTTGCGGCACTGGGAGGAGTAGTACTGGTAGGGCACCCAGGTCTTGCCGTAGTCCATGGACTTGAGGATGGCGGTGGACTCGGGCCGGGGCGAGCAGAACTGGAGGCTGACGTAGACCACCTCAAACTTCTTGCCAAGGGAGAGGGTGAGGGTGACGTTCTGGGGCGAGTGGTGGAGGGTTTCCGAGCGCCAACAGGTCATGTTGGAGGCGGTGTTGAGGTCAGTCAGGTAGGCGGGTGGGTGGGCTCGGCGGGGGTCCGAGGCGTTGCAGTGCCGAGTCGGGGGCTTCCCGCACGTGCTGGAGGCTTGAACCTCCTTCCCAAAGGCAGCATTGACAAATTCAGGGATGCAGCGTCGAGGAGCACCGCTCTCATCGTAGCAAGGGTCTGGGGGGGTCTGCTGGGCCACGAAGGGGTTCACTGTCTCGGACAGGCCCAGCATGGCAGTGGTGAGGAACAGGCGCAGGAGCTGCAGGACCTCCATCCTTTTGGGGAGAGGGAAGTGGCTCCTCCCTGGAAGAAGAACAGCAAGAGTGAGTGGCACCAGCAGTGTCATGGCCACAGCATCCCCCATGCTGGGAGGGCTGGGAAGGGATGGGAAACTCCTCCGTGTCTGGCCCATCACCTGTACCCATCTTCCCACCACATATCCACTGATGCAGCGTCTTGGGAGCAGGGCAGGGAGGCCATTACTTTGTGTTGCCTCATCCACACCAATCCCTCACTGCTCATCAGCAGGACTGAAATGCCACGGAAATGGGAAAAGGACCTGAGCTCTGGATGGAGGAGGTTAAAATCAGGGTACAGCCCTTCCCTGGCCTCTTACAAAGTGTCCTGGGGTGACAGGAATGTTCCTGCCTGCCACCAGCCCTGGCTGTCACACACAGTTCAGAGGCTCTGTCACTGCATGGCTGACAAGGGCTGGTGGCGGGGAAGAGCAAGGGGAGATCTTTCAGATGCAACAGGAGCTGCAAACCCCAAGTTATCCACCTGTGGCACAAAATAGTTCCTGACAGAGCAGGAGAAACAGACAGCAGCAAAAATACCTTGAAGGCACATTGTGCAAGAGGCAGGAGCTTGTTGGGATGAAGGCTCCTGAACACAGCACCACTTTCCTTGCTGGCTATGGGCACAGCGGCTTCTCCAAGCCAGGGGCTGGATCGCCTCCAAATTCCTTTCCCATACTACCCAGTAGAAAAGGAAGTTTTTCTGGCCTCACCCCTAAGAAGTCCAGGTCTGGGTCTGGTGTGTTTGTTGACTGGGGGAAAGGCCAGAACCAAATGCAGGACCTGGCTGGGCTCCTCTCCCAGCAGCTGCAGCACAGGGCCAGGGAGCTTAGTGGCTCCCAGGGGATGTGGCCCATCTCCTGAGTTACTGGCTTGAAGAGTGGAAGAGGTCTGGAGGTCACATTCCCTCCTGCTGGATCGGACTGCATGAAGAACCTCCCACACAATGCGGATTGGCCATGTCCCGTTCTCACCACAGCAGACCCCTGAGCCTCCTGGGTGGGTGGGTAGGTGGCATCAGCCCTGCTGTCCCATGGGTTGTGCTGAGCCAAAGCCAGGTTGTCCAGCCTCAACCAGCCCAACGCCATGGCCAGGCAGGAGGAGGGGATCCCCTGATCGTCCCCTCTCCCACTAGTACATCCTTACCGGATGTCTTGCGTTTCTCTCTGAGGAATGAAGCCCTGCATGACCCAGCCCAGCATCCCCAGCTCCAGCCCCAGTGCCACTCCTGCCTGTCCAGCTGCCCACTCAGGCCAAAGGAGGCTCCAAGGAACAGCCCATTTCAATGATCCAGGACCTTGTTTTTGGTTTGTTATTCCATTTTGCAAAGGAAAAGGAGCCGTGACTGTGGAAGAAAGCTGCCTCTCCAGGCTGCCAAACCACTAACGAGGGGAAGCTCCTCCCTGCCCAGCCACGGTCAGCCCAGCAGCCGCAGCCTGTGCCTGCCAAGGGAGCAACAGGGACAGGGGTCTCAGCCCATCCTGGGACATCTCCCCCAGGGCAAAACCTGCCCTTGCCACTTCCGTGCTGTTTCCTCACTGCTTAATCCTCTGCTGATGGAAAAAGACGTGAAAAATTGGCAGCTCCCTTGGTGGTCCCTGCATCGCCCCAGCAGCACGGTTCCAGCTTTACCACAGAGCTGCAGAGCCTTCTGGGGACGTGCCAGCCAGTGGCTTGGTGACTTGACTGCCTGCAAGACAAAGGGTTCTGTCCCTGGAGTGCCCAGAGCATCAAGAACCCACTACCTGAGGAGTGTGGCTGCAAGATTAGAGACTGCAGGCATGTAGCAGTCACTGCCGCAGAGGAGGTGCCATGCCACGAGCACCAGGCAGTGAAGAGCATCCCCCACTGCAGGCAGCCCACAGGGCCCCACCGGGACTCCCAGCCCCACTGCAGCATCTGCCTCCTGGGCAGGAGATGAAGCCATGGCTGCTGCCAGATCTCTGCATCTGCTTGTTGAGCAAAGGCTGCAGCTGGTTAATCCCCCAACACAATCCTGACAGGGCGATCCCCAGCCCCTGCCTGGTGCTGAGCAGTGCACAGAGGGCACGAGCCCCCGCCAGCCCACTGGCAGAGCCCTGCTCCTCTATTCCCACCCAGCAAAGGGACTGCAGGGTGCTGAGGGACCCCCCTCAATGCCCAGCAAGACCTGGCCATGCACGTACTTGCAGAAGCCAGCACAGCACCTTCGGCCCTGTGGTGCTGCCAGCCCTCTGCCTGTCATCGTCCCCCTCCCACTGCACATCCCACAGAGGGCACGCGGTCAGGTGCTGCAGCCATCACCTCCCATCCCACCACCCACGGGGCAGCACTAGCAGGGAGACAACCCTGTGGGAAAACCTCTGCACCAGGAGGAGAGAGGAGAAACCCTCAGGGGTCCTCAGCAGCTGCATCCACCCACCCCAGGGAGGATCAGGATGTATGGAGCAAGGCATCGACTAAACCCTGCCAACAAAGAGTCTCCTCCACGCCCTCTCTGCTGTGTGGCAGCAAGGTGACAGGAGTAGGGACATGCTCAAGCAAAGGCCTTTTAATTTCCTGTCTGGTAAGACACAAAGGTGTGGGGAAACCCCTGCCCAGGGGAAAGCGACAGCAGCAGTGTCTCTGGTAGCCAGAGGAGAGGCCACAGGTGAAGCTGTTATGAGCACTGGAGCAGCAGGTCTGGGACCCAGGACCAGGTTACTGCTGGCTTAGGCATGCACAGAGCCATGGGCATCTCCTGCTCATCCTCCCTGCCCCCATGGGAAGCTTTGTCCCTCCTGCCAGCCTTACCAAGGCACAAGTCCCTGAGATTCAGTGCCAAAGTTTTGGTGGCTCCGCTGCCGGGGAGCAGCCGTCAGGGAGCCAACGCTCGCCCAGCAGCGCATCAGGCTGCGGAGGCAGGGCATGAGTGGAAATCATTATCATCTGCAGGACCACACACAGGCACGCACGCTCCGTGCTCAGCTCACCCCATTATCCCACTGAAAGAGAGCTGGGGCCAGTGGTCTCCGTGGGCCTCACCTCCGTATTGGAGAGGAGGGCAAGCTGCAATCTGCTCCTTTTTATGCATATTCAGCATGACCCCGGGACTGCCGGCAAGCTGCCAGAGAGGCCTGGGAGTGGGTATTTCTCTCCCTGGCCCCCATCTGCCCCCCCCCTTTCCACTTCCCATCTTTGCTGCCCCAGTTCAGATCAAATGCTGACTAAGCAGAGATAATTGGGATGACCCCCGGGTGCCGAATCCAGCCCAGCATGCTCCCGGATCCGGCATGAGGAGGAACATGAGCAATGGGGTGCCTTTCCCAGGGACAGCATCCCGAAGGTGTCCCCAGCGAGGCTCTCGGGTGGCTGCCAGCTCCCTGCCACCAGCAGCACCCGTGGCCCGGGGGCATGCGGCGGCGGGGCTCACCCTTCCCGAGAAAGCGGCCGCCCTCCCAGCTCCTTCCCAGCCCAGAAGCGGCTGCATTTTTGAGGTGGGCGATTTCCTCACTCCTCCACTCCGGGAATGCTAACAGCCGTGCGGCTTGGAAGGAAGTCATGCCGCCGGAGTGCTTCAGAAGTGCTTTAAAAAAAAATTAGCTTCCACATCCAACACCTCCACACCCCTTCTCTCTACAACCACACGCTTCCCAGAGCGACCAGCAGTGTTTCCCTGCCTTGTGGGAGACTTGTCAGGGCGATGCTCCAGCCCACCGTGGGCTCCTTTTCCATCGTCTTTCCAGGAGGCAGTGCTACCGAGGGCGATGCTGGGTGCAGATGCATGCCTGGAGCTCCCGGTCTCCCGATGCTGAGCCACCGCGTAGGTGCTTGGTCCCCAAAATAGAATGGATGAGGCACGTGCAGCAGGTGAGGCAGGGCAAGGTGAGCAAGCTTCCCACAACGTGGATGCTGGTGCCTACAGCAGGCCCAGGATCACCACCTGGCAGTCGGGGCCACAGCAACTTTGCTGAAGTAATTACAGGATTAAGTGGAACAACACAGGGCAGGGAGGGAAGCGGGTTATTAACCAGATTTGATCCCGGGACCTTTGCAGCACAGGAGCAGCCTTCTCTAATTAAAGTGCAGGGGAAGGCACGAGTGGTGCTCTGCTGTTGGAAAAATGTGGGCTTAGAGGGCAGGTGGTGGCTAAAGCTGAGCAGCCAGCACTGCCCTGGAAGGGGAGGGGAAAATCCCGAGGAATGGCAGGGGAATGGTGCTGCGCTCCTGCCAGGGACCTGTGCTGCTCCCCCAGGTTGGTGCCCCCGCACCAATGCTGCTGCCATGGTGCAGCCAACAGCATTTCTCCTCCAGGCCAGGGCAGCAGGGTGTGTGGGGGACTTGCATCACTTGAGGAAAAGACGTGGCCTTACTAGGAACTGGTTGAGATGGGAATGACTGGTCCCCGTGAGGTGCTGCATCGCCCTGTGCACAGGGATAAGGTCCTGGGTGCCAGCGTGGGGCAGGGATGGAGCCACCCACCCGCGTGGGGCTCAAATATGCACAGCAAAAGCCATGGATCAGGAGGCAGAGACTCCTGGGCAAGGATCAAAGGACCTGAGTATTTGAGGGGGTCCAACAACAAAGACTCTTGGGTAAGACTGATGCAGGAGGACTGCTCGTTCCTGAACTGCGTCATCCCCAGTAAAGCCCACCAGCACCTCAGACACCCTCTGAGGAGGAAGCCACTGGGGGGATGGGACAGGACCCAAAGCAGAAGATGAATGATGTGCTCAGAGAAGCTGAAACCAGGCACGAGTGACCAGAACATATCCCTTCACCTGAGTGTATCTGCTACTCCAACCTGCACATTTTCACCTTGTTTCAGGCCCTTTGTAATGAGGGCATCTGCACTCCCCTGCCTTACATGCTGTGGGAGCAACCCCCTGCAGCACTGCCCCAGCCCATGAACAAGATCCATCCTGGGAGGCTGCCAGCGTCCCTGGACACCCAGGTCCCTCTCCCACCATGCCGATGCCAGCTGGGGGAAGCTTAATTCCTCCACCCAGCAAACAGAATCAGGCCCAAACTCTGCTCCGGCCATGGATAAATCATTCCATGTGTTTCTGGGATATAAAAACACAACCGAGAAGTATTTAAAGTGAAAGGAAAAACTCCATGGAGCCAAGGTACTGGTCCGGCTCAGCTTTCCAGAGGGAGGGAGCGTGCACTGGGCGAGGCTGGAGGGATGCGGTGTGGCTGGGAGTGCTAATCGCCTTCCCAGCTGCTAATGGAGCAACCGGTGCCCACTTGGGACATGGCTAATGGCACAGAGGAGATGCCTCACTTTCCTTTACAAGCTTCCTCATTTCTCCTGGTATTTAAGTATCAGAAGCTTCTGAGTGCTTACGGCCCCACATCCGCAGGGCTGCCCGCTCCACGCAGGCCCTCGGGCTCTCAGCCCCCTGCACGCACAGCTCAGGGGGGCAATTACCCAGCAGCATCTTCCTGCAGCAGGCACTGCAGGTGATGGATATTGCAATGCACTCTTGGCAGGTCGGAGCCAGAATTACACAAGCCATACGATACCCCGGCGGTGCCAGGAGACGCGTACAAATTACACTGCACGCAGGAAAGGATGGGCCAGATTCTGACCTCAGTGCTTTGGCATCAGCCCGAAGTAACTCCATTCACATCGGGCCAAACCAAGACGTAAGCAGCTCCATTCAAATTTACACTGGCATACCTGTGGTCAGGATCTGGCCTGGCTTGAATTAGTTGCAGCCTGATGTTACAAAAGGCAGAAACGGAGCCCAGATTTCCAAGGTTATCGAAAACAAGCAAAAAATAAAAGAAAAAAGAAATCCACCATAAAGCAAACAGTCCCCAGGCCACTCAGCTATGTGCATGGAGCTGTCAAATGCAGGATGCTCGGACACATCCCTGATCACCAGTTTCAGTAACTCATAAGCCATGCTGACCACAGGAAGGAGGCACCAACACCCAGCATGGGTGTCCTGCTGGGCACCCCCGTGCCCACTCTGCTCACCACTGGCCCTGGGCAGAGGCGGTCCCGCTCCTGGGAGAGGAGACTTCAGCCTAGTATCACCCATGTGAGGCGGACCTGAACCCATTTTCCTGCAACGCTCTTGCGTCTCCCAGCCAGTGCAAGCTGGAGACCTCCTCCTAAAGCTCCCAATGCAACAGCAGCTCAAGGAGGCATTTGGAGCAGGGCAAGCAAGCACTGCCTGGCTGCATTTGGACTTCATGGTCCTTGTGGTTCCCTTCAAACTCAGGGTGTTCTGTGATTTTTTTCTGCCCAATTTATTAACCTCTGCTACATCTTGACCAGTTAGTTGTTTTACCCAACTCTAACCCCACTTCAGTCTCCTGAACCCCTTTGCGCATTCCTTCCACAGTGCTTGGCTCTATTGCGTGCTCTCAGCAGCATCCCTCAAGGTGCAGAGGGTTTTCCTCCCACTACTCCCAGTGGATGCAAGGGACTCACAGTTCCAGTCCAGAAGTCCTCATTGCTTCCACCCCTTTCCACTCCATATGAGAATAAAGTGATCTGGTTTCCATAACATCCCTCATTGCATTTTCACAACATGCCGGGCACAGATGTTGAAAATAGTCTGGATGAATATTTAAAATGGTATTCAGAGATGACAACATTTGGCCGGCTTTGAAAGATCTCTCACATTGGGCAGAGGATGGCTCACAACAACGGGCTGGAAACACACTGCACTTTGACATCTCATTTTTTTTTACCCCCTCTCTGGCTATTGGTAGGATATTTCATGCCCCTGGTGTCCCACAGTCTGTTATTGCTTGAGTGCCAGCCAAGCCTGCAGCATTAGGAAGAAGCTGTCACGTACGTTTTTAAACATCACGGGGCAAAGCGGAATATGGAAAATCTGTCGCGTTTCCATACCGAGCGCAAGTGTCCTGCGCAGGCTCAGGGAGGGGCTCGAAGGGGCACAAAATAATTGCTTCCTTATGGAGCAGGGCCTGACTAACCAGGGTGGGGGAACGGGGCAGAGGTGCTGCTCAACACCCTTGACACGGTGGGCTGCTTCCCTGCTGAAGACATCTCAGCACAGGCCCCAAGGTGTGCACTGATGCTCACCTCCTTCTTCAGGGCTGGGGAAACCCCCTCTCGGAGTCGCACCTCTGCCAGCAGCAAGCCAAGGTGGGACCTCCATTCCGTCCAACCCAGACTGAAGACACCATTGTTCTGGTGCTCAGAGAGCAGAGGAAATGCTCCTCAGCCTCGACGCCTAGCAGCTTGCATTTCTGGTGAACATCTTGCGCTCAGCTGCTTCCCTAGGCCAGGCTTCTCTCTACCACAGCCTGCAGACACACATCAGCTCCTTCCCAACCAAGCATTACACCTGCCCTCTTCTCTGCAGGGACTTACCTTCCTACCACACACAGGTGGAAGAAGAAGGGGTGTTGGGACCCTTGCAGCCCACCCTGCTCTTGGACTGCTGGATCTCCTGTCCCCTCATCAGCCCACGGCAAACAGGTGTCAGAACAGCACAGCAGCTCCCTCTGTTTTGTAAATGGGATATTGCAGAAAAAGAGAAAAAAAGTTGCCCTCCATGCATCCAAACACCTTGGAGGGTGTTTCCAGCACAAGGCTGAAGCCACATCCCTCTCCATTGGTTACAGACAGCTCTAGCCTCTCCTGGCTCTGAGAGACAGGCAACAGCAAACTTCGCCGGGGAAGAAGGATCTGTGGCATTTCCAGCCATGCAGGATGTGCACATCCAGGTCTACGCTCAGTATTGTCCCAGCCTGACTGCAGGTCCAACACAAACGGCACGGATGGAGGTGCGGATGCTCAGCCTGGCTTACATCCCATACATTCATGGGATGAGCTCCCTGAGAGAGGAGTATCCATGCCCAAGTGCTGCCCAGATCAGCATCAAGCCAGCAGGGCCACTGCGCTGCGCTGCCAGAGGAGCTCGTGCTCCTGCCCGCAGGGCCCTCCTCACTCACCCTGCTTGGCGACGCAGCAGCCTGCCAAGCACCACGTCCCCATCACACCAGTTAGTCCTTATCCCAAGAAAGGTATTTCCACCCACGCACTCTCCAGTGGGCCAGGGAAGCTGTGGGTAGGATGGCGTTTTGAGGAAATGAGGCTTCAGCAGCTCCAAGAGAGGAAAGCAAAAGCAAACCCACCAAACGCAGCCCAGCTTCCCTTCTTCCCGTGAAGCCGCCTGCTCACACATTCCCTGGCCAGAGCTCTCACCCCAGCTGCGGCTCAGGGCCGGGTGCTAGGAGTGCCGAGGGTCTCACGCAGCCTGGCCCCAGAACCGCAATGGAGCTGAGCACACCCCACGGGAGCCGTTTCCAAAGGGAACCGACCCCACCCCGCAGGGGGGTCTCTTGGGGCAGCCGTGCTGGGAAGGGACCAGTGATGGACCCAAGCCTGGGATGGTGACAAGGGCGATGCCACCCGCCAAGGTGGCTTTGTGCGGCGGAGCCCCCACAGGCGGAGAAGGGCCTGCGGTGGGAGCGGCGGGCAGGGGACCACGTGCATGCCTCGTGCCCGGTCAGCCGGGGCTGGCATCGCGGGCTCGGCCTGGCAGGGCTCCC
>VZTI01005306.1:129584-146786 GCA_013397865.1 Struthidea cinerea
CCCCGCCGCGCCAGGAGGAGCCGCGGCACCGCGGGGCCCCCGCGCCGCACCGGGGCAGGGCTCAGCAGAGGGTTCCGACTGTAATCCAGCCCCCAGCCCCGCCGAGGAAGGAGAACGTGTCACAGCGGGCAGCACCAGCCCCATCCCGGCGTGCCGGAATGGCTCCTTGAGGTGCAGGCTCATGTTTCCAGACAAGCAGGGAAGAGACCCTACCTGCTGCCTCCACACGTCCTTCTTTAACCTCCTCACTGGAGAAGGAAAGAGTTTACAGCCAGAAGGGAGGACTCTTTCCTTTGGCTGGTCCCATAGATCCTTCTCCCAGTGCAGTAAGAGAGAAGGATCCCACTTCAGCCACTGGGTCATCTTCAGGATGACTCCACAAATCTCATGTTTCCCTTCTTTCTGTGCTATTTGCTCTCCCAAGGGCACCTCACCTGCCTCCCTTTTGGGACTATCAGTCTCCTGACAGACACATCTCCCTTCCCACCCTGTGCTCAGAGTCTGTCCCCACACACGGTTTCTTCTGGAGTGCAGGTCACAGCAGCTGTTCCCAGGAACTGAAATGTGGCCTTGCAGGGAGGTACAGACACCCTCCTCGTGGGGTGTGCTTTGCCCAAGGCATCCTGCCATGCTCCGTCACACCAGTGGCTTGGGGCTCACCTGAGCCTCAGCAGGCCTTGGGGATCTGTTCCCTCCACCCTGACTCTCCTGATCACCACCAGCCTTCCCACAGACCCAGTGCATCCGTGGTGCATTTGGGTCCTTCCTCTTGCTCTGCACAGATGGAGAACAGAGATGTCCTGAGCTGCCTCCCCAGTCTGGGGTCCAGATGCTGGCAGCACCCAGGCTTTGAGCACTGTGGGGATATGGGAACAACCCAAACAGGCCCTCCCCGGGGACCAGTAGCCCTGCTCTGGGCCACAGCAGCTCTTCTCTGCCACCCAGAAAGGTCAATAGGGGCAGGTCACCCTGGTGGAGGCAGGGTCTGTTTGTTGAAAGGTGTGCAGTGAGTGTGGCTTGGGGAAAAGGAACCCAGTGCGACATCACCGACCAACCCCAGCATGTAACTGCATATAACACATGGAACCACTGCACTGACAGTACGTGGACTGTGCCCTGCCCTGCCCCTGCTCACCCCAGCATGAACATCGAACAGGTCAGGCACAGTGCTGGAGCTTCAGCTTACAGCCCCAGGCCAAGGTGGGGCAGCCCAGGGGACTGCAGTCCTCTAGCAAGGTGGAGCCGGGCAAGGCTGGAGAGATGTTGAACTTGCAGCAGTGTGTGCCGAGGCCGTGTTCTGGTGTCATTGCCATTCGCGGTCTTGGGCTGGGGGATGCTGTGGAAAGATGCTGCAGAGGCCAAGGACAATGTGCAACACAGCCCTCAAACACGCTCCATTCCCCCAGGAAGTGGCAGTTCTGCAGGCACTCCAGGTCCTGCTCTTCTAGCACATCTTCAGCTCTATGTTGTCCCCCTGTGGCTACTTTTAGCCCATGGCAAAGGGACTTGCATGTCCCCGCTCACAGTGAAAACATTCCTGGACAATGCCGAATGTGATGAGCGTGTCCCAGGTCCCCCTATCCAGCAAGCAGCTGGGGTCAGGAATTGATTTTGTGCCTCTTTCTCTCTCATCAGCTTCCTGAGCTGCAAGACCTAAGCCTGGCCCTCTCCTGAACACGCTTTGGTTCATCTTTAACTGCTTCCATTCCCACATCACTGCCACGGCTGTGTGTGCAGACCGCTCAAGAATGCCACCCCACACCTTACACTCCTGTCCGTGCCCCCCTGCTCTGCAGTGACCGCTGGGGCACCGGCATGTTCCTTCCCCGGGCAGGCAAAGGGACACGCGTGTCCCCGAGGGCGCGATCGCAGCAGCCGCGGGACCGTCGAGCCCCGGGAGAGCGGCGGCTCCGACCCCGGCCCGGCTCGGCCCGGCGGCCGCGAGGTGGAGCCGTTCCCCCGCAGCTGCGGCCGCTCTCTCCTCGCCGGGGAGAGGCTTCGGCAGCCGGGAGCGGGCGGACCGAACAGAGGGATGAGCCGGTCCCACGGGGGCACTGAGAGCTGAGTGTGTGTTCCCATCGGCGGGAGGATGCTGCGCCTGTCCGGTTGCCATCAGGGGAAGGATGCTGTGCTTGTCACAAGTGGGAGGATGCTGTGCCTTGTGCCACGGCAGGAGCCTCGGGATACTCTCGGGGCAATGGGGCCTCTCAAGGATGCACAGCTGCCCACCGGAAGCACCTCTGCTGAGTGGGATTACGTGCATGCAGAGTGAGGGTTTCTCCTGAGAAACATCTCGCCTGAATTTTAAGAGCTGTTTTCCAGGGGCCCAAATGCTGTTCAGGGGCCTGAAGTCAGAAGCAAAGTTTAGCTTTAGCACAAGGGGCTCTTTTAACAAACCTCATCAGCTACCTCAGCATCCTCATGTGCTGAGGACCCCGCTCCCGCCTGCTCTGGTTTCCCGGCTCCAGTCCTTGCGAAGGGATCGGAAGGAGCTGGGCGGTGCACTCTCGCAGCGGAGGAATGTGAGCCCTGCCGGCTGGCAGATAACGCCTGGTCCGCAGCATTGGAGGAGCAGGCGTCCACCCCAGAGCGATGTTGCAATCGCAGCACAGCGTGTGCCTGGTGCTTCAGGGGTGTTCCCAGCGAGACACCAGGGGAGGAGGTCCACAAACCTGCCTGGCAGATGGAGGCCGTCCTGCGTGAGCCGGGAGCAGCTTGCTGGGCTGGCTCTGGCATGGCTGGGGTTGAGGTTTGGCTTGCGTCTTGTTTGCTCCAAACCAATTCAGTGTTTGGGTAGGTTTGGGTTGGGATTCCAGAGAGCCTCAGCAGCTTGGGCTGTGCCTCTGCTGCTCAGCTGGGCACGGCATGGGGGGCCCTTGGTTGCCCAAGGGCTGGAGGCCCCAGCCGGCTGCTGGGACCGTGAGTTGCAGCACGGAGATGCCAGCCCACGTCTCCAAGGCAGCAGGGCCTGTTGCTGCTCAAACTTGCCTCAAGCAGCTCCTGTGTCTCCAGAGCCTGCTCAGTTGCAAGCAGCAGCAGCTACTGTGATATAAACAAATCCCTGTTTTCTGAAGTGGTGGTGGGATTGAAGTGCCTGCTTCCTTGTCTCTTTGGGAGTGCAGGCACATGAGCAGGCCCGTAGGGATGAAGGCAATTCACAGCCCCAAACCTGCCAGAGCTCCAGGAGTGTTTGGACAACGCTCTCAGCCACATGGTGGGGACGCTGGGGTGTCCTGTGCCGGGCCAGGAGCTGAACTCGATGTTTGGGGGCCATTTCCGGCTCAGGAGATTCTGTGATTCTGTGAATTCCTGTGAGGCAGCAGAAGCGTGAGCATATGGTCAAATGCACGTGGCCGCACTTCTCCAGCTCTCCAGATTGTCTAGGAGGTCATCCCTCCACTGCCTCTGCTGAAGATCTGGGGCTGAGCTCCCAGCGAGGGAGGAGCCCCGGGCGTCCCTTGGTGTAGCCATGTCGGAGCAGTGAATCATCTGAAGGCCTTTGTCTGAAGCTGTCCTGGAAATGAGTCTTTCTGAAAGGTGGTGGTGGTACCTGGCTGGCAGCCGGATGGCTGGGGGAAGAAGGGGTATTGAGAGGAAGGGCTGGAACAAAGGGCCGGGAAGGAGGGACCAGGGTGAACAGTGAGAGAAGGAAGGCAGGAGAGGAGAGGTGGGAGGGAGGGAAGGGAAAGAAGCTCATAGGAAAACATGGTGTGAAGAGGGAGAGAAGAAAGACGGTTTGGGGGGTTGGGGGGAAGAGAAACACAGAGAGTTTTGTAACAACTTAAATTCATTCCAGACAATGTCCAAGGAGCCCTGGCAGCACGGGTTGAAACTAACCCTGCCTTTGCTTTTATGAGTTCATTATATGTTGTTTGGGACAGTGATTCATGCGTCTTGGCTGCTTCACATTTTCCCTTGTGTCACAAATGAAGAGGGGACCACGAGATGGATTCTTTGGATGGAAAGTATTCCCTCAATTGTTAGGTAGATGTCTCTGCCATGCAGAGATCCCAGGAGAGTGGTCTCCTGGGCTGCCCCAGCTCCCTGCACAGCACGCACAGCACACACAACCTCTGTGCCTCGTGTCTTGCTCCCTCTCGAAGGAAAAGCCCTGGCAGTGGCTGGGCAGCAGGAGGTGAGAAGATGCCCAGTGGTGGCCATGTATGTTCTGCACCTGCCCTTCGCTGCAAAGCCCAGAATGGGCCGGAGGATGGATCACTGGGAGAGCTCAGACCTGTGTGGGGAGGATATCCAGCCACCAAGGACGGTCCTATGACCTCCCTCTGCAGATGGTGGGGGAGGGTGACCCCAGGGTCACAGTCCCAGCTTGGGGACCACGCTGGGGTCATGGTGCAGCACTGCTGTGGGTGCTCCTCAGCTCCATCCCAAGAGCATCACTGCCCTTACAGGTTGTCACTGCTCAAAGGCGCAAGGCACTGGATGAGCTACAGGGAAAACCATTCAGGAGCGGGTTGGTGGCTCCCGGACCATTTCAGCTGGGGATATTTACAACCCTAATAATAGGCCCTGGTCAGAAAAGTAACAAAACCTGCCCAAGCCAGCATCAAAGTTTGCATTGGAGCTTATTGAGAAACACCAGTGACTTGGTTGGGCATTGTTACTATTTTTAGCTTTCTGTGTCATTTCAGGCTTTCCAGTGAAAAGAAGAAAAAAGTCTCACAGATTTTTAAAACACACTGGTAGAGAAAATACAGGCCTCCAAAATTGGACACCAAAAGCTCTTTGCTTTGGCATTTTATGGTTTTGATTTAAAATTTCTCTTCTAAATGAGACAAAGTTCAGCAAAGTGTTATATTTTGACCAGAAAGGCATTTTTCAATGTGGTTGGTCCTGGCCTGAGCCCTGTGAAATGACAGTGCTTCTACCCTGGCGAGCTGTGACCAGCCTGCAGAGCTTCCCATGGTGCCGTACCTTACGCTGACCAGTGGGAAAGTGCCTCAAAGACCCACACGCTTATGGGGGCATGGAAACCTTTACGACAGCCTGAAGTAGCTCGAAAGGAGAGCTGAGACTTTCTTACAAGCTTGCACTAGTGCCAGATGAGCTTCACGTGGACTCTCAGGTAGAACCACCACGCAGAAACCCGTCTTGAGATGGGCTGTGGTGAAGAGGACAAGAAGCACTGAGGCGGGGTGGCTGAAAGCTCGGGATCTGGCAGGCGGGGACCAATAGCCCAGCCCTGCAAGCCCCAATCTGCCCTGCTCCGCCTGGGTTCCAGAGACCCAGGTACCCCACACTACCTCCTTCCTTTAGGCCTGGGCTCAGGCGCTGCTGGTCCTGCGGGGAGTCTCTTCTGCGGGTACAGCACCGTCTTTATTCTGCTGGGATTGCAGGCCAGCATCTTCCCCCAACACAAGCTTCACTTCAGGAAAATGAGGGGGGTTTTTTTGTTTGAATGTTGTTGTTTTTAAAGAGAATTCTTAGGAAAAACACTCGCTGAGATGGATCAGCTCATTTTCGGAGTTATCCTGAGGCAAAAGGCAGAGGGTGTGGGCTGCGATACACACCCACATCTGTACAATGAGGAAGGCAACAGCGCAAAGCAAAAACAATTGCATGAAAAGCTTTCCAACAACAAAGTTTGCAAACCCGCAGAGCCCAGGCTATTTCTTGTGGTCGGTGGGTAAGAGTTCCCAGATAATAGGGCCTGACAATGGAACAATGGGGGCCGAAAGACGCGGTTCGTGATTAGGAGTTATATAACAGCGGCTGGCATTTATTAATAACACTCGTGTTGGGCTTCATTTTCTTAGTTAGCACTTTTCAGGTTCAGAGCACTTTACAACCCCTGGCTATTTCATATTGGATACTCGGCACGAGGTGACCTGGAGCAGTAGGAAAAACCTTCATGCAACTTCTCTTGCAGACCTTACAAGGGAGAAAGGACAATGCCAAGCAGTGGGCTTTCACTGGCTATTTGGGACCTTTCCTGTACCCCACAGTCATGGGGTGGAGGAAGATCACAAAAGAACATCATTTAGGAAAACAGAGTTTTCTGGGATGCGTTACTGAACCTTAATGTTTACAAAGTGCTCCTTTTCCTGGAGAACGTGAAAAACTGGGACTTTCACTGGGACTCAGGAATAAGGTTGGGTGTGATCCCAAATGGGAACCAGCCCTGAAGGAACAGTTCCACAGCCAGCCAGCAGTGATGGCATCTGCCTTCTGGCACAGCTCTGGGAGCAGGAGTGAGACATCCCCCACGGACAGCCCCGACGGCTGCCTAGCATGTCCTGGGACGGGCTGGTTGGAGCGCTAGGCATGGCTGCGCCTGGAGGATGCACTCGGGGCAGGCTGGGCCGGGACAGAGGCTTTCTGTGCCCGGCTCTCATGAGACCTTGACGCAGAGCAGCAGTCATCCCGGCAGCACAGGGGATGAGCGGTCCAGTCTGAACAGGTTGTCTCCTTCTGGTCTGGCTATTTATTGCTCCTCTGACTGTTGCTCATGGTATGTGCTGACCGCTCAGCCTGCTCGTGAAAAACAAGAGAATTCCCGTCCAAGCTCTGGTGCCAAGCAGGCAGCGACGCTTTTCTTCTGAGCAGGCCTGAGAACCTCTCCTCAGCCCTGGGAGGCAGATGTCTCAAAAGCGGCTCAGACCTGGGAAAGTTGTGGTCCAGGATCAGGCTTTGGCCTCAAACACCCGAACAGCTCATCAGACAGTCCCCTGTCTGCTCCAGAGGCAGAACCAGCGCAGGCAGGAGAAAAACCTGCCTGTGTGCATGGAGCTGAAAGCAAAGGGCCTCGTGGCCCCACAGCTTTACTCCTAACCAGGAGGCACGGGAGAGCTGCAGATTCCCACAGGAGAACACTGCAAGGAGAAGGAGACAGGGTTTGCACCTACAAGGGGTAGGACCTTGTGCCTTTTTCCACTGGTTCTAGAAGTGCATGTGCTCCAGTGAGAAGTCCTGAGGCATGGAAATTCACACTTCCAGCAGTTCCTCTTATAGGAAAGGCCTGGAGATGCTGAGCAAAGCCAAGGGCAAAGAGCCACCCCAGGACTAGCCCCAGGAGTCCTGGGGAGGTGCCTGCGCAGCCTGACTGGAGACACAGGGCTATGATGCTGAAGTGATTCCCAGAGCCCGCTGAGCAGTAGCCAAGCTGATGCATCCTTTAAGGAGGAAATATCTTTTTTTTGGTAAGATCAAAATCATTCACATCTGTCTGGATGTGCCTGCCTGCACAGGAGAGATCGTGAGATAACAGATATCATGACCCTGCTTTTTTTTCACTTGGTCTCTCAGAGATGCTGGCAGCACCAGGAGCAATTTTAGCACTTGTAAACCATCCTCCCATGTGGGAAAAACCTCCCACCCATCGGCTAATGCTGTCTGGTGGAGAGCAGATTGCACTCCAAATGTCAGAAGCATCAATGGTTCGGGGTCTCTGCTCACTGGCAACCATCTGCCAGTCGGCGGCTCATCAGCTCTTCCTCCTCAAAAGCGTTTGGGGGCTCATCCCACAGACTGGTCCCTGCACATCCTCCCAGCCCTTTGCTGCCTGCGTGCCGAGTGGTGTGTGAGGCAGAGACAGCACGGTGCCAGAGGCTCAGTGTCCTCTGTGATGCAGCCAAGTCCAGGCAGGGCTGCTGGCAGGGGTCACTGGTGACACACAGGTCGGGCTGGGTTGCCCTCAGGTCTTTGGCTGCAGAATGTATTGCTGGTGGTGTCAGGGGAAACCAGGGTGTTTCCTGGGGTTCATCTCTCCCCATGGGTCTGGCTCAGGCTTGGGATTGTCAGTCCTGGGGCTTCTTCCTGCTGCTCCTGTGTGCCTTCCTGCACAGCTGGGGTGGGTGACAACCAGGCTGGATCAGGGGGACCCCACACAGCATGACCATGCCATGGTCGTGCCATGTGACATGGCTACTAAGAGGGAATAGTGCCCCTCAAGCCTCCAGCCCAGGACATCTGGCCCTGAGGATGACTGGTGGGCTACCCAGGACAGCGCTGCATATGGGATCCAGCTGCCTGTGCCTGACTCCAGGTGAGGCAGGATGAGGTGAGACTGGCTGGATGAGACAAGCAGCCAGGGGAGATGATGAGAGTAATTTCAGACCTTTTAAATCAAGACTTAGATGTGCTCTGCTGCTGAGATTGAAATCAGGACCCTCCTAGCTTCAAAGACAGTGATCATTAAAGGTCAGATTTCTTTGCTGTACGTCCAAGGTGAGAGCTGTAGCCAGAACTGTCTGACAGCACACTGTTCCAGGCAGGACAATCCTTTTGTTATATGCCTTCAGTACTGAACAGAAAAGACTTAAATACAAATTAGTTTTTTGCGGGGAGAAATACATACTGACCCAGGCAAGTTGATGAGGATTAAAACATTCTCCTCACACTTACTGGGAAAGGATCACATCCACCATCTGGCCTGAAAGGAACTTCTGGTTCTTTTTTGCCACCCTAATCTGAATGCACAGAGTCTACGGGTTCAAACTGGGTCAAAAGGCTCTGGTGCTGTCTGGGGGAAATCTCTAAAATCCCCATAATGACCTCTTCCCTACAATTTAATTTGATGGGAAATTGCACAGGCAGAAAAATAATATAGTTTCAAGGTAAGTTTGGTCTAAAAAAATTTCCTGCCAATGGCAAATGCAATTCATGGGGCTGTTTCCTTCTGGCATTTGTCTCTGCACCCGTCTTTCATGCCTTCCCACCTCCAGATGAGGTGCATTTAACAGCATGGCACTGTTAAATGGTGCCAAAGCTGGTCTCTCTGGATCCTAGTGGCAACTACTCAATGGCTCATCTTCTTGAGTTTTTCCGTCTGCTCTGCCTTGTTTGTGGTTTTACTCTGTTGGAGGTTGGGGTTTTTTTGGACTTGTCCTTCTGATCATGGCCTGCACCTTGGAGATGGAATTGAAGAGCTTTTAAGAGAGGAGAAAGAACTCCATGTTCTCTGAATCCATGGCCTGGGGATTCCCTGGCTGTGCTCCAACAGCTCTCAGGGCAGAGCAGAGCCCCCCTTGGAGCTCAGTGCTGCAGAAGAGGAAAGGAAGAAGCAGGGTGGCGATGGTTGGAACTGCAGCACCACGGGGTTCATTAGCAGGAATTAGTGCCTTATTTACCAGTGCACTCCTCCATGCCCAGGATTAAGTCCTTGCATCCATATTTCAGCAGGTTTGCCCAGAGCATGTGAACGAGAGCTCTTATTATCCTGCGGGGGCATCCACAGAGTCACCTCCTGCCTGCACTACACAGGGGAGGAGGTTTGCAAACGATCTTTCTTGAGCAGATGTGCCACATAGGCCCTGCCAGCACCTTTTGATGAAAAATGGCATAAAAATATAAAATTTTGATGAAGAACAGAGGGAAAAAGACCTGACTGAATTTTCACAACTCCTTTCCTGGTTCCTGTCTCACTACAGTTGGTTGAATGTTTCTAAATTCAGCTACACTTCAAAAATTTTCTGACCAAAAAACACAAGGACGTTTTTAGAAAAACGTTTCTCAGTTTTTCCCTTCTGGTTTGGCCATGTGTTTGACTCACTGAGAGGAGACTCCAGTTGGTTTTTCTGACTAGAACCACACTTTAAAGAGAGCAGCCATTCCCTTACTTGGGGCTGATAAATCTCGCGGGCACAGATGAAGATAAATCACATTTTGAACCCAGAGTGCAAATTCTCAGGGTTTAAACATTTGTGTGGTATTTGTTAAGCAATTTGAAGTCTTATTGAAGTAACTGAGCTGGACAACAGGGTTGGACCTGGCCCAGGACAACAACTGTGTACAGAGACTAGGCCTGTATGGAATAGGGATAGAGGGCCCCGGATGAATCCCACTTCACTCGGAGCATTCACGGAGGATATGTCCTTTCTTCTGTGCAGGGTATCTTTGGTTGTGCTTCTTCCACTGCTCCCCTTGGGAGGATGGAGGGATGCTCTGTCAGCCCCCGTGGGAAGCCCTTCTATTCCAGGCATGCTGAAACTCCTCATGAAGAACAAATTTGCTTCAGCCCAGAGGAGAGTAATGGAGGACTTTGGATTTCTTGTGTCTGTCTGCTTCTGCTGCTGCAGCCTCCAGAGGAAAAAGAGGCTCCTGCCACAATGGGGTGGCCCGAAGGGGACCCCAGGGTCAGCAGTGGCTGCTGCGAAGCTGGAATTCCTGGAAAGCTGCTGCGTGTCCAACACGTGCCATCCCCCGCGGGCGCAAAGCTCCGGCACTGCGCGCTCCGGCTGCTCCACAGGACGGCACAGCTCCCTCGGGGGGACGAACTGCTCCCTGGCACCACCACACTGCCACTTCCCCGGGGCGCCTGGCAGAGGCCCTCTCATGTCCCGTGGCCGGATGCTTGTGGTGTTGCGTTCCCTCCCGCCTCCGATGGAGGCACCTCGAGGCTCCGGGCCCTGTGGCGGTACCGGGACCCTCGAGGCTCCGAGCCCTGTTCTGGGTACCGGGACCCTCGAGGCTCCGGGCCCTGTTCTGGGTACCGGGCGGGGACCGGGCCGGGCCGGGCGGGCCCTGCCTGCCCCTCACGGCCGCCAGGTGGCGCCGCCCTCCCGGGTCCGCGCGGGGCCGGTGGCGGTGTCGGTGTCGGTGGCGGGGCCGGTGTCGGGGCCGGTGTCGGTGTCGGTGTCGGTGTCGGTGTTGGGGCCGGTGTCGGTGTCGGTGTTGGGGCCAGTGTCAGTGTTGGGGCTGATGTCGGTGTTGGTGTTGGGGCCGGGGCCGGTGTTGGGGCCGGTGTCGGTGTTGGTGTCGGGGTCGCGCTCACGGCAGGGCCGGGGCAGTGCTCTCGGGTGCGGGCGCAGCAGCGCGGACGGCACCCCCTGGGACTCCGTGAGGACGGAGGGCAGCACCGTGCTGTGTCTGGCCAGTGGTCCCTTCATCAGCCCCCGGTGGGGCCCCCAGAGCAGTGTCCGGGAGCCGGCAAAGCCCCCGTGTTCCCTCTGAGAAGCCACGTCCCAGCCCAGCCCGGCAGCCTGGGCTGAGGGCACCTCCCGGTACAGTTCAGCCCAGGGCTCTGTTGGGTACCACGACGTCACAAACACCATCACCACGTCCTGTGTTAGCGTCCTTCTTTATCCAGCTTCATGGCTACGCGTTGGCCCACGTGCTGCCTTTGCTGGCTCAGAGAGGTGTCCAAGAGGGCTGGTGGGTGCAGTTCCCGGGTGGGAAGGGAGGAGACAAAAGTAGCCTCTTTCCTAAAATATGGTCAAAGAGCAGAACACCAAGTGCAGCTTAATCTCAGCTCCAGGACGAAATATGGTCTCTGTCCCAATAAAGTAGATAAACTGAGCCAAGGCTGGAGGCCCAGTCCTTTGTTGGTACCATCTCCTGGAGAGAAAGTGTCTTTTGGCAGCAAATGTGATGGAAACAGACCAGACAATGCTAGAGGACACAGCCAGTCTCAGAGGGGATCTGATGGCTCTTGCACAACCCTCCAAGAAGCTTACGGACTCAAACACCTGTACATGATCCAGCATCCATGATAAGGAACTTTTTTCTCTGGCACTGTTCCATTTCCCACCCCAGACTCAGAGCTGGCTCTCCAAAGGCTGTCCTGCCATAGCACCCAGGGCTGCAGCCTTTACTTCCCTTCTCAGCCTTCCTGCTGCTCTGCTCTGCCTCCTGCTACCTCCCCAAAGGCTGCCTCCAAAGCAGCCAACGCTGAGACAGAGGAGCTGCAAGGAGCACTGGACATGCTGCTGCTCAGTGGGTGGAAGCTGCATCCTGGGAGCTCCAGGGTCCTTGCTGCGGACCCACAGCAGCTCTGGCAGCACCGGCTCCAAAGCCTCAGCTTCTTTTAGTGGCACGCAAGACTTGCCCTGAGGAAAGGTCCAGATCTTACCTAAAGTCAGGGTCAGGGGTCAGTGAGCTTGGCTGGGCACCTTGCTCTCATTGTCCAGCACGGGGAAATCACAGGTTTCCATGGACCATGTTCACAGGTGACGAAGCACGGGACATGGCTGACCTAGTCAGGTCATCTATGAGCAACCATGTCCCATATCTGCATACCCTTCACTCCCAGCTTCCAGATACAAGAAGGAGCCTTTCCCATCACATGCTCTGTCATACCACTGGGACCATGGGCTTCTGTGAGGACTCCTCTCCCTTTTTAGGATATCAGTGTGATGCTGGAGAGCAGGGTCTCCTACCATATCCCAGCAGGGGTCCATGGGCCCTTGGTGGTCTGTGTCCCGCCCCACGGTGCCCTGTAGGAGGCCAAGGTTCTTTGGGCAGGTCACTGAAACTCCTTGGGAGGAATGGTGAGGCCTACAAAGAGAGGGGCAGAATCAGTCCACTGAAATTCACTGGTGGGCTTGGACATGGCTGCAACAGCCACATCCCACACGCCTGTTTCAGGGTTTGGGTCAGACTCATCCAGAGGAAAAAAATAAAATATGTAGACCGTTTTGCTGCTTGCAAACAGGCCCTGTTTTTTTTGTGAATGGATTCATTCACCGTCCTCCTGAAAGGGCCATTTTAGCCAATGGCTGGTTCGCAAGCACTGCCTCCCAGCTCCTCCTGATTTGCTCTTCGTGGCTCTGCCTCTCCGATTGGGCTCCCAGTGCCACATGACGCTGTCCCTTCTCCCTGACGGGGTGTCTGACACTTTTAGGCAGAATACCAAACAGCTAACGCCAAAGAGCAGCCATGTCTCTGGGATGCTGCTGCTGTTAATGTTTGGTTTTAATCCCCGAGGGGGAGGGGAGGCTCATGCACTGCCTTTGCAGATGAGCCAGCAGCCCTTCTGACACCTCTGGAGTGTCAGAAGTAAAGCCTTATGCTCCCTCATGGAGAGGGGTCAGGGCCCTGCTCTGCCCAGCAGCAACTGGGCTTGTAGCTGGGTTTGCTACACATGGACACAGCGAAGGAGAACTGCAAAGCAGTGGAAAGGCATCCCGAGGTATGTCTCGCACAGAGGGAGCAGAGCCCCCACCCTTGTACCCGGTAGCCCCGAGGAGATGGTGAGACAAGCCCACCTCTGCCTGCCTGGCAGGGCACACCTGTGGTCAGCACGGCATCACTGAGGCTGGAAAAGACCTCTGAGATCATTGAGCACGGTGCACCCTGGCACTATTAACCTCAGCAGTGTGGCTTGATTTTCATTGTGGTGATGAACAAGGAGCTGGGGATGCCTGAGGAGGTGGCTCCAGCTCAGCTGGAGCTCCTGAGCAGCAGCAGTCAGCAGGATGAGCTCACCAATGACCTGCTGATAGGCCAAGCAGGGTGTGCAGAGAGGCTGGCTTTCCCTGATAGCTCCTGGTGGCCATGGCAGGCTGCAAAGGTGAGCGACAGCAAATGCTCAGGCTGGAGGAGGGGATGAACACAATTTTGCATGTTGAGAAAGTTTAGCTTGGGCTTTAAAGTGTGAGGAGGCCAATTACTGCCTCCAGTCCATTCGTCTGCCTTTCTAGGAATGATGAGTGATGGGCTTAGGTCATCACCTGGGCCTGAGTCAGATTATCTCCAGAGCTGGCCCTGAATATCTGCGAGCTCTGCCCCTGTGAATCTGAGTTACCCTGGCAGAGCCAGTGCGCTGACAGGAGCTGCATTCCTGGACACTGGCCTTAGTTGAGGGGACATGAGCTAAACGGGGAGAGGCAGGGCGGAAATTGGGGATGAAATACCCTTTGCCAATGGAGAGAAAAGAGTTAACCTGCTGCTGGTGTCAAAACCAAACTGGGATGTGAAAGAGGAGTGGAAAGGTGTCTTCATCCCATCAAATCAAATGTCAGGAGCCATCCTGAACTCATTCTCTCTTCCAAGAGAAACAGGACAATCTAAATCTGGGGCTCATGCGTGGAAGAGCAATTCACCAAGCAACAGAAGGGCCTTGGCATTCAGAAGAAAGAGATGGAGACCTCTGCAGACCTGAGAGAGGGGGCTCTTTGCTTCAGCCAGGCTTTGTAGGGACTACAAGGAAGAGATCCAGCTGTGATCCAGCCAAGGGAGCTGCCCCTGAAAAGCACGTGGTGGTGGAGCAGGTGAGCTCTGGCCACTGCTGGCTCTGGAAAGGAAAGCTGCCTTTGCTTCCCACCATGCCAAGGGACATGTGCCTGCAGGACATGGAACATCCACTGGGTCCCATGGAACTTCCTTCGTCACACGTGCTCTGCCCTGCCCGAAGGAAGAAGGGCTGATCCTCCAGCTAACCACCTTCTGCTTAAGCATGGGCACTCAGCGTGGAGAAGGGACACTGCAAAGCGTGGGGCTCACTGCGGCTTCACAGGGCACGGGCACAGTTCCCCTGCCAACAGCAGGCGAGCGGAGGAGCAGCTGGGTGCCCGGGAGCGGGGGTGCACAGCCCTGTCAGTGAGTGTCCATGGCCGTGCGGGGCTTTTGGCAATGCAATGGCAGGCGGGACCTGAGTTAGAGGATGGCACCCACCCTCGGTACTCCAGCCCTTTTCCCAGGCTGTGACCCCAGAACACAAGGGGAAAGGCCCATGTCTTCAGAAGCTGGCACCCACCGCATCTCGGGGTTCTGCCGGTTCTGCCTGTTCTGCCCCCTTCCCCCTGCAGCTCCTCCCTTAATCACAAGCAGCTTGGGGAGACAATGAAATAACCGCACCAAAGAACCAGGCTTGTTCCCCTTTGTCTTCCTCTCCTTTGAGGCTCGGCAGTTGAGGCGAGCCATCACGCCCACGGCCCGGCCGTCACACGTCCGACTCACCGCCTCCCGGGGCAGCCAGGCTCCTCGGCACGAGGAGACCGTGCATCGGCACGAGGTGACCGTGGTCCAGCGCTGTGGCAGATTGCAAGGCAGGGCCGGGTGGGCTGGCACACGCCCCACGGCGCTGCCCTCTGCTCCCCAGCCCTGGCCCTCACCGAGCACCTTAGCTCTCAGCTCTCATGCTTTCACCTCCAGACAAGCCATCATCTCAAGTGGGACCACTGAGTTCTCCCCAGAGACAGATGCAGCCCCCCTCCTCCCTCCAGCACATGGCATGGAGGCTCTTAGGCTGGTTTTCGCTGAGTTCACACAAATCTCGCCTTCCCCTTTCCCAACCCCCACTTCCCCGCGCAACTGAACTCAGCCATTGAGCCCAGCGAATGGTTTATTTCCCAGGTTAGCACAAAGCAGGGGTCTCTGTGTGCCCCTGGAACCAGCAGAACAAAACGCACAAAGACGTTAGAGGGCCATTTGTAACCAAATCCCAACACACCAGATACTGTTGGGATTATGTCAGAAATATTTTCCCAGAATGCCTTCCCCCCATGCTCCCTCCTACAGATGTTCGGCCCCCACACCACAGATGTTGTTCCTCTTGCAAAATGAGCTTTCCCCTTTCTCTCCGAAATGCCCCTGATGTTTTGCACATTGTCTTTGCCGAGGTCTCCTTTTCACCCCGCACTCTGCATCCCCCCCTTCCCCGATCCCTCACTGGCGGATGTGTGGAAAGGCCAACCTGCCTCCTCATGCAGGGACGAGGGGATGGCTGCAGGACTCTGCAGGGATGTGGGCTACTGGATGTCACTGTCCCGCTTGCCTTGTCCCCACCATGCCCATCTCAACAGCTCTGTTTCAACTTCAATCTGTGTGTGACCTCCAGGCTCTGCAGGCCTGCTTCATGGGACTTGCTGGACCTCAGTCCCCTCAGACAATGATGGAGGGACACGAGCCAGACCCCTTGGGGGTCCTGGTGCCTTCCCGTGGGCTTGGTGTCATGCCGCTCTCCTGTGCTGCATGCCAAGCTGGAGGGGCCAGGGTCTCCTTGCTGCTCCGCAGCCGCCTTGGGGGAGAGCATCTCCTCACTGGCCGGGGCCTTCGGCAGCAGTTTGTTCCTCAGGGATGCCGGGCGCGTTTCAGACACCAGAGGGAATAGCCAGACCTTCCCCTCCAGCACCAGCAGCCCACGCAGAACACGCAGGGGAATGGCCTGGCAGCCCGTCAGGGCCGCGCTCCAAGCCCTGTGACAGACCGGCAGACAGATCTCCGTCGGCAGCGGGCTCGCACTGCCGGTGCCCCGCTCTCCGGCGCTGGGCTCCTCCCCAGCCCGGCTATCGGAGCCTGCCCGTGTGGAGCCGTCCCGTTCCTGCCTTGCCCCGGCTCCACGAGCTCCGCTGGGAGCAGGGCCGGCCTGGCCCCGGCACACGAGCTGAGGGCGCTCCTCGCCACCGCAGGCTCTGCTGAGCCCCGCACAGCCCCAGCGAGGCCGCGGGCAGCGGTGCCGGGCCCGGGGCTCCGTCGCGGCAGCAGGGCAGGGCGCAGGGCTCGTCTCCATCCTTCCCTCCTTTGCTAGTACCGGCAGCCGGGAAAAAACATTTGTTCCGACACACGCGGGGCTGCCAAACTGTGTCAGGCGCTTTGGTGGCCGGGGCAGTAACCTCGACCGCTTCCTCTGCCAGGAGGAGAGCCGAATCCAAGAGCCGCAGAGCATGGAATCTCGCAAGGACTTCAGATGACGCCTCCAGTCCGGGACATCGCAGCTCCTTTATGCGTTACGAGACATTTCTCTCCCGTCGGTGTTTTTCTTTCTCCCCAACAGGTTATACACGCAAAGAAATCCCAGAGCGGGATCCTGGAGAGACAGAAACCGGTGGAGCTGCCCCGACTTTTGGGGCATTTCGTGATTTGCACCAGCGTGGCCCAGGCAAAGGCCTTTACTCATCACCTGCTCTGAGCAAGAATCCGAGTCTCCGCTGGTCTCCCAGGGAGCTGGAGTGCAGCACGGGGTTTTTCTTCAAAGATAGAGTTTATTGCTAAAAATGTTTTGATCAGTGATAGCTCATATTTACATTGATATGTTTTTAAAGGAATATTCAAGTAAACATTTCCAATAGTTTCTGGCATAATCTCTAGCTTTTTTTTTTCCTATACACAAACGTTAAAAATAAATAAACTGTACACAGAAAATTTCCTTTAACATCTCTACACGACTATATGTATTCCCACACAACAAAACAATTCCACTCTTTCATAGATTTGTACTTTTCTTTAAAATTTCCTTCTTAATTAATTGTTATACACTTAAAAAATCCTAGAGAGCTTGGCAAATTAGTTCAAACATCAGTGACAAGGTCTGAAGAAGACAAAAAAAATACAGCACAGAGAAACAACCGTTCAGGGATGCTGCGGTTCTTGTTTTTCCTTTTTTACACTCCCCGCCCCTTTTCTCCTTTTGATAAAAACACCTTTACAAGAAGTTTCTGCCCTTCCCTTCGGCAGGGAAGTGCTTGGGTTCTGTGGGGATGGGTTTAAAGTGTGGTCCTATGTCTTTAAAATAATAATAATAACAAT
>VZTI01005307.1:0-152991 GCA_013397865.1 Struthidea cinerea
TGGCTGCGGCGCACGGAGCCTCGCCCCCGATTGGCCCTGCCTCCCTTTGACGTCCCGGCGGCTCGGGGCGAGGCGGGCAGCGGGGAGCGGCGGCTCAACCGACCCCCAATGGGGGTTCGCCTCCTCGCGTGTCATTGGTGCACCTCCGCGCCGGGGGCGGGAGGCAGGGGCGGGGGAGTGCTCTGATTGGCGGGCGGCTCTGGCAGCCCCGGCGGGATTGGCCGGAGCCGCGGTCGGGCGGTGCGGGCAGGGAGGGGTCGCGCCGGGACGCGGAGCTGGGGCCGGGCCGGGGGGAGGGGAGGGACGGAAAGCGCGGGAGATCGCGGGGCGTCGCCTTCTGGCGCTCGGTGACGTCGTGCTGGTGTCCCGCCACACGGAGTCACTGAAACACAGAACGGGTCAGGTTGGCAGGGACCACGGGGATATCTGGTCCAAGCTCTCTGCTCAAGCAGGGTCGTCCTAGAGCACACGGCACAGGATTGCATAGAGACAGTTCTTGAATATTTCCAGTGGGGGAGAATCCACAACCTCTCTGGGCAATCTGTTCTAGCGTTCAGTCACTTGCACAGGAAAGAAGTTCACCATCATGTTAATGTGGAAATCCTGTGTATCAGTATTTGCCCGTTGTCTCCTATTCCATTGCTCAGCACCACCGAGAAGAGCCTGGTTCCATCCTCTTGCCACCCTCCCTTCAGATGCTGATAGACATTGCTGAGATCCCCTCTCAGCCATCTCTTCTTGAGACCAAGAAAGCCCAACTCCCTCAGCCTTTCCTTGTATGAGAGTTGCTCCAGTTCCCTCATCCCGCTCTGCTGGACCTGCTCCAGGAGTTCCACGTCACTCTTCTACTGAGGAGCCGAGAACTGGACGCAGCACTCGAGATACAGCCTCACCAGCATTAAGCAGAGGAGCAAGATCACCTGCCTCGACCTGCTGTCAATGCTCTTCCTGATGCACCCCAGGATACCGTTGGCCTTCCTGGCCACAAGGGCACTGCTAGCTGATGAACAGCTTGCTGTCCACCAGAACCGCCAGGTCCTTCTTTGCAGAGCTGTTTTCCAACGGATCAGCCCCCAGCCTGTGCTGGTGCAGGGGGTTATTCTTCCCCAGCTGCAGGACCTTGCATTTGCCCTTCTTGTCTGCTCATCTCTCCAATCCGTCGAGGTTGTATTTGATTGAATAAAACTTAATTAGTATTCCCTTTGGTCACAGGGGATATCACAGGTTCATAATGTGCATGGTGGGAGGCTTTGAGCATTGCCCAGCTCATTGGTGGAGGGCTCTGTGCCTCGAGGTGCACCAGCCAGCTGTTTGAGGTGCAGCACCCAGCTGTTTGGGGTGCAGCCGCAGGGCAGTGGCTGGCCGGGTCAGGTACCACCTTCTACTGCGCCTTGGCTGTGCCCAGGGAATGCTGGTGCCTTAAAAGCAGGAGGAGTCAGCCAGTGATCTGGTGGAGAAAAGAGATAGATAGATAGATAGATAGATAGATAGATAGATAGATAGATAGATAGATAGATAGATAGATGGATGCATGGATGGAAGGAAGGAAGGAAGGAGGGAGGGAAGGAGGGAAGGAAAGGAAGGAAGGAAGGAAGGAAGGAAGGAAGGAAGGAAGGAAGGAAGGAAGGAAACATCTTGACTGCATCAAGAAAGAATTGCAGGCAGGGCTAGAGAATGATTTTAAGCTGACTGAAAACTCAGAAGGGCCAAAAATGAAGATGAAATATAAAAGCAACCATGCTTTCTAGTGTGAAGTGCACTCCTGTAAGTGTTCTCAGACCTCAGCTATGTGGATTAGGTGTGTACAGCTTGTCACAGGTTCTGGAGGGCCTTTTGGATATCTTCTTGAAATAGGCATGATTTTCCTGCTTTTTTATCGCCTGTAAACTGGTTTGTATGAACTTCAGTAACATCGCTGTCTGCTTTCCATGCATAAACAAATAAATGTATTTGCTTTCATCCTAACTTGTCTTAATGGTGATTTCACCATAAATCTGTAGTAGAATTCTTAGCTAAAGAATACAATATCTGATTGGGGTTGGGGAGAGAATATAAACCACAGGATATGGAAAACTGTTGTCTTACTCCTGCTGGTTTTCACATCTGCAGGTGCAGGGAGTGGGTTGTTATATAAAAACTGTCTAGTTGTCTTTGAGAAACAGCGAAGCATATGAAATTTGCCTAAGACCTGAAAAACAGTTGCCAAATTATCTTTGGAGTACCAGTGATGAACATCAGATTCCATTAGAGCTCCCTTGGAGGGGGAAGGCGGGGAAGGCAGGGAAGGCAGGAACAACCTGATGCAGTTCATTAGAGCAAGCCAAGCCAGAGTGTCTCTCTATGTGTGTATGTATGTGTGTTTGTGTTCCTGTGTGTGTAATGATCAGTAAACTTAGTAGTGTAATGCTCTAGGAATACATTTGAATACATTTCACCCTGGTATTCAAAGCATAGAAGGGAGCATCTATACTGGGTGGAGAAGAACTTGGTGGTAAACTCAGCAGTTCAGTGCTGTTCCGCTTCAACTCCTGACAGTTTGGGGAAAGCAGATTAAAAACTTCACCTAGGTAAGAAGCAGTTAAGATATTGGAAAGATTCCTAAGCAAACAAAATTGTCAGTAATGCAATGTGATCAGAGTCTGCCACATCAAGTGCTCGTTCTCACTCAGGACAAGTTTGAAGTGTGGGAAGCAGCCAGAAACTATGCTGAAGAAGCAGGTATCAGCACTAAAGATGGTTTGAACAAGTATCTGAGGAGAGCTCAAATAGATACAGCCACAAAGCAGCCAGCAGCAATGTTGGTATTGCTGGATATTGCCTGATTGCTGCAGTCTGTTTCAAAAAGCAACAAACAAAAAAAAGACAGGAGAAAGTATGATAGCAAAAATCAGAAGGATTACCTTGACCTCTTCTAAATAGTTAAGGCCCAAGAACTGTGTTGAACTGTAGTTTATCCCATGTAATTTTATTGATGTTTTAAAATTTGGACAGACTCTGAAATTGAAAATTCAAGTCTTCAAAAAGCAGAAGCTTTAGTGTAGTATTGATTAAACTTCACAACTCTGCAAACAAATGGATTATAAAGAGAGGGAGAGCTAGAAAACTATTTATTATACCTGAGGAATGCTATAATGTCTTACAGAGTAATAGGAGATGTGGAATGACAAATAAAATGAGGAACGATATCTCAGATTCTTATAAAATAATTTCTGATGCTGACTTACAGGTGAAGGGTCTGACATGTATGTGTTTCAACATTCAGAAACAAAGAATGAGATGAAGGTAAAGAAACATACTGAAGATACCTCAAAATAAATTCAAATGTCTTTGCAAAGCACAGTAACAGGCCATCTGTGTCAGCTCTGCCGTATGAGGGCATCTACTGTAAGTTTGAAGTGACTGTTGATGGTCCATATGGATTCCATATACTCTACATATAAAAAAGTGCAACCATTATAGCCTCAGAGGCCAGAGAAGAGTTAGAAAGTGCATGAGGGCAGATTTCCAGCAAAAGTCGACGGAACGGAGTAAGCTGATGTCAGTGGGAAGCTATGCTCTAGTGGGGGCTGTCCGAAGCTATCTTGGCAGAGCAAGCTATCTGTGATGAGCATGCAGTGTCTGACAATTGCTCTGGCCAAAATGTGGGGTGAGGCAAAGAGTTACAATCCTGTCAGTAACGAGCATCGGTAGTGGACTACAGTTTTCACAAATCTGTTCATCCATTTCTTGTGGTCGGAGCTCAGGAAGGGCATAATGCTCAGTTCCCATGCCTAAAGCATGGGAGTGGGATGCCTGTAACTATAAAGGATGCCGAGAGAGATGCTTCTCTTTCAACTCTACTCCAAGAAGCCCTGACCTGTGGTTTCTTACCAGTTTTCTGTGTTGGTAAGGCAGAGCTGGAAGGTTTTACAACCATGTCTAGCCGCCAGCTGAGGGGTCTGCTAGACTGGTGAGCATGCGGGGAGTCTGGAGAATTGCCATCAACCACTAATGAGATCCAGAATTCTTGGATGGGAGCTTTCTGAAGCCATTGAAATGGTTAATAAGCTTAATGACAAGGCAGGAAAGCTTCACATGCAGGTTATACGGTAGGTCCTACACACTACAGGCTTGAAAAGCTTTTGTTGTGAAGAAGCTTTGAACATCTTGTAGAGCTGCAAAGAGGCATCCCATACTTCCCTCCTGCCAGATTTTCTCACTGAAGTCAGATGTCCCTTGGAGGACATCACACTGAGGGAATTTTGCTACTCCCAGAAAGCAGAACACAGAGGGACCTGTATATATGTCTAGGAATATTTTCTGAACAAGTATACCTGACGAAAAAGTTCATGCTAACCTTGCCAGAGACCACCAGACAGTGCAGAATAATGAAGTGTACGGGGCTGGGATAACCTGGGGAGATAAGTGACTTCTTGAACAGGGCTCTGCCCAGGGTCATTTTACCAAAGAGTGATACAGTGGAAGAAGTAGGAGACAAAGCTTTCGTGTGGATTACAGATAATGCTACATCGAGGCTGTGCCTGCTGTGTCAGAAGACAAGGCGGATAATTTACTGAGCAGCCTGAGCAATGCCAAGTTCTACAACCTGCCGAACTTCACGAAGCTGTACATGCACTTAAAAAATAGTAGTTTGTATGCATCATGAATGCAGGCCTTTGAGTTCCAGGCAATACTGTGATTTTGTTAATTTAGAAGGCAACTTTCTGACACTTATAAACCTAGTGTTCGTAGAACCGCGTGATTTGATGTATTGACAACACAGAGGCTGAGAAGAGTGCAAAACCTGTGTGGTTTGTATTGAAAAAAAATGGATAAAGTATGAAAAAGTAATTCAGTTTTAGTCAATAACAGCAAGAGGTGCTAGGGAGAGATGCAACTGCTCTCTGAGAGACTAATATAAAGACACAGGGGATTACCTTGTACGAAAAAAAGAAACAACAAAAATTGACCATTCATAGAGTTTTTTCTTAGAATAGAATTCAATGTTATAGAATTCAATTATTATTGAAGATTTGTGGATGACTTCAGTGATATTGTTGCTTTTATTAAGGCAGTTTGTCAAAAGCATCCATCTGACAAGGCGATCTGAACAGAGGCTTTGAGCAGATTAAAGAAGCTTTCTGACCCTCCCTGTGTTAGCCTGGCCACAAGAAAATACATGAATGATCCTGTCAGTGCTTCAGATGCAGGTCTATGGAGGATGCTTTTCTTGAGATGGAAAGGGAGTAGTGCTTTTAAAAGCAAGATATGAACAGAATTACTCCAGAATGCGTACATTGCCACTGTGTGGGCTATTAGGTGAAATACCATTTCCTCACTCACAAGTTCAGTGTCCGCAGGGAATAAACAGCAGTGAGATTTTTGTCAATGTCTCATAATATTCATGGTAAATGTCCTTTACCCCTAAAGGGAAAAACTTGACAACATTAAAATGAATTCAGTATGAAATAATGTAATTTTGAATGAGTGAATGTTGGCAGGTCTGGTTACATATTTATTTCTTTGGCAAGCCCCTGTGCTCCAAGCCTGTTGCCAAGCTGCAAGGAAATAGGCAGATTCGCAACCATTTTCAGAACTTTCTATTAGTTACTCAATAACCTTTTTTATTGTATAACATGTTTTATGAGCTTGCAGAATGATAGTAAAGTCATATTTTTTCTGAAGCAATGAACAAGATGCTGTGGAATACCTGCTGAGCTCCCACAAAAGACTTTGCTGCTCCTACTGAAAAAATTGAAAGCTGCCTTCTGTATTAAGATGGTAAAAGCTTCTTTGCTCTCAGCTGGTTTGACATTTCGTCAGGTATTATTCAGAAATAATGTAGAATCATGAAAACCACTGTGGAAATGCAATACTGCTGTATCTAGGTCATCTTGTCAGAATTCAAGGTTCCTGCTCCCTCCAGAACTGATTCTGCCTTGATGTTGCGCAACTTCCTTTCTCCTTCCAGGTTCCATATGTGGGAGAAAAGAGATGGCTAAATAGTCACAATTCAACAATTCATTTTGCTATATTGGTAGAAAAATGACCCTTTCAGCAGGAATCAAACTTGCAATTGTTTGTGCATTAGAGAGAACATCAATTGATTTGGCATATTATTTGGCTTATAATTGGCAAATCCATTGGAAGGAAGCATAGTGTGGAAGCACGTAATTATAACAAAGTCCGTTTCCAAATTACAAGGATTGATGTGCCCGAACATGAGTTCAATGTCAAATTTCATTTATTCTATGGTTTAACTCATAAATCACTTGCTCATTTTTTGCATATAATATACTGCATTTGTGACACCTTTGTAAAAGCTTACCTACTGTTAACCTGTTTCAACACACCTTCTGAAAGAACACAAGAACACTTTCAGATCTTCAGATTAAAGAAAAAGTTAATTGCGTGTTTGATAGGGCCAGGGTTAATAAGAGACTAAGGAAAACATGAAAATGTGACTCATTGTAAAGGAACTGTTAAATAATCCATATGGAAAAAAAAAGACATTAAATTCAGTCAGTCATAGTCTTTGGTGGGTAAAAGGAAGGACATATGGAGACAAGACAGGTAGAAAATTAGGTTTGATTAGGTAAAGGAATAGTGTGGCAAAACCACCAATGTACTTTAGGGTTGCTCAACAGAAGCGTGACTTCCCAGAGTGAGGACATGCTCATTGCTATGCAAGCATCACCTCTTGTGATCATAGCAAAGTAGCAAGCTCAAGTGCAGATTACAAGTTGTGCATGTGGCATTTCCATTCCCTTTGATGAAAACTGAATGTGCTTATCACAGGAAAGGCTCTAACCTAGAATTAGGAGTCTGGGAGGATGCATTTAAAAGGAAAAGCTAGAAGCGATAATCAGCAATTACCATGATAGATTCTACAAACACAAATTACACTGTTGAGAGTTATATGAAGTATTACATATCTTTACAAATGGGCTAAATTAAGGGGGAAAAAAATCCTTTGGCTATATTTTTGGAAAATTTTCCTTGAACTTCCCTGATCTTGTGAGGATATGAGGTCACATATGTAAGTAATTGCCGTAATGAAAAAAGATTTCAAAAAAAAAGTCTTTGCACGGGAAACTTAGGTATTTTCCAAATTCTAAATGCCTAGCTTTGTAAATTTAAATATTTTCCAACACTATAATTAAAAAAAAAAAGGTAATAAAAAAATCTATCATGTAGAATTGAGACAGAATATTGTAAATATATGGTCTTCCCTCTGGCCTGGCTTTCCAGTGAGTTAGTATTTGAACCTCTCTTTCTGTACTTCTCAGGCGATACAGATTGGTTCCAGCTGTTAACCTGGGCAAAGCCTGCTCAGATGTGGTCCTGCAGAATAAAAATCCAGCTCAATTGTGGCCTGCAGGATTCTCACGCTAATTGACATTTTGCTGAAATTTTATTGAAAAAGTTATAACAATTCTCTATTCTGCATGTATGAACTGTGATTTTTTTTTTGGAAGTTTGAGCAATATTTTGAGAGTGTGCTATCTTAAAGTTACTTTTTCCAGGGACATTTTATGTCATTAAAAAATTCCTCAGTTCAAATTTCAAGGCCTTTCAATCAGGCATGTCTCAAAGAAAAGCTTGTAAAAATTTGTTGATGTGAGAAAATGAAAATACTGTCCTTTAGTTCCATTCTTGGAAATGCCTAATGGCTCTGCATGAAATCAAATTAGAAGTGTTTGATACAAACTTGACAAGTTTTAGTCCGGGTTGTAAAGTTCAATAAAATTTAAACAGTAGTTGGGGTACCAGTTGAGTTTATATCATGCTTTAATTACCCTCTTATCTGTAAGTTGCATAGTTACATCATCTCAAATAATTGTGACATCTTCCAGCTATTAAATTGCATTCTTGACTGTAGCTCCTGGAGTCTGTTAGATATAGAGTATAAAGTGACATTGGTTCCATTCACTTGTTTTTCATTATCCTGTAGAAACTGAAAGTTGTTCCCTAAGAAGAATGAAGGTCAAATTGTTTAATTAGAAGAAGATTTGATTTTTTTAAAATAGGGATGGAGACTGAGAACAGTCTGCAAGACATATTGAGCTCCAAAGGGTTTCAGTTTAATCTAGTTTAATTTAGTTTTAATTGCCCTGAATACCAAACTTATCTTAGAAGCCTAGGAAGTCCTTTGTTTTTCTTTTTGTCTCTTCCAGCTTTCTAACATTACATTTCTTTAGCTGTCTTTCATCAAATAAATCTTACATAAGCTCTCTGTAATTCAGGTATCTCTGTTCTTTGTGCTCTCACTGAATTTATTTGCTTGGAGCCTGTGATTCTTCTCTATGCCGAAGATAAGGTGGAGAGGTGATTGAGAGCAGTCCTGTGGAGAAAGACTTGGGGTTGGTGGTTGATGTAAAACTCACCCTAAACTGGCAGTGTGAGCTCATAGCCCAGAAAGCCGGGTAAATCCTGGGCTGCATCCAAAGCAGAGTGGCCAGTGGGCCTAAGGAGGTGACTCTCCCACTCTGCAGTGCCCTTGTGAGACTGCACCTGGAGCACTGCATCCAGCCCCAGTACCACCAACATAGGAAGGAAATGGAACTGGTGGAGCGAGACCAGAGAAGGGCCACAAAGTGAATAAGAAGACTGGAGCATCTCCACTATTGAAGACAGGCTGAGGAAGTTGGGATGGTTCAGCCTGGAGAAGAGAAGGTTGTGTGGAGACCTCACAGCAGCCTTGCAGTATCTGAAGGGGGCCTACAGGGAAGCCCAAGAGGGACTCTGTCAGGAGCTGTAGTGGTAGGACAAGGAGTAACGGGTGCAAATTGAAACAGGGGAAATTTAGGTTAGCTGTTAGAAATAATTTTTTTACTGTGAGAATGGTGAGACACTGCAGGAGGCTGCCCAGGAAGGTTTTGAATGCCCCAACCCACGCTATATTCAATGCCAGGCTGGATAAGGCCTTGAGCAGCCTTGTCTAGTGGGAGGCGTCTCCGCCCATGGCAGGGGAGGCTTGGACTAGATGATCTTTAAAGTCTATTTCAACCCCTTAACATTCTATGATTCTGTGATTGTATATCAGAATTTGAACAATATATTGTTCGATCATATATGGTATTTGGAAAGAAATGTATTCTAATTGGGCCAAGGAAAATCTTCATCCTTTATTGGATGCTAAAGGGAACATTGTAACCAAGGCTGAGGAAAAGGCTGAGGTACTTAATAGCTTCTTTGCCTCAGTCTTTAACAGAAGGACTGGTTTTCCTCAGGACAACCAGCCCTCGAGCTGGTAGGCAGGGGCAGGGAGCAGAACAGAGCCCCTGCAATCCAGGAGAAAGCAGTTTGTGACCTGCTGTGCCACTGAGACACTCACAGCTCCATGGGCCTAATGGGATCCATCCGAGGGTACTGAGGGAGCTGGTGGAAGAGCTCACCAAGCCACCGTCAATCATCTGTCATCAGTCCTGGTTACCTGAGGCCGTCCCAGGTGACTGGAGGTTGGCCAGTGTGATGCCTGGATAAAAAAGGGTCGGAAGGAGGATCTGGGGAGCTATAGGCCAGACAGGCTGATCTCAGTGCCTGGGAAGGTTACGGAACAGATCATCTGGAGTGTGATCACATGGCATGTACAGGTCAACCAGGGGATCAGGCCCAGCCAGCATGGGTTCATAAAAGGCAGGTCCTGCTTGACCAACCTGGTCTCCTTTTATGGCCCAGTGATCCACCTAGTGGATGAGGGAAAGGCTGTGGATATTGTCTACCTGGACTTCAGTAAAGCCTTTGGTAGTGTCTCCCACTGCATTCTTCTGGAAAAGCTGGCAGCCCACAGCTTGGACATGTGCACTCTTTGCTGAGTTAAGAACTGGCTGGATGGCCAGGCCCAGAGAGTGGTGGTGCAAGGAGTTAGATCCAGCTGGCAGGTGGTCACCAGTGGAGCTCCCCAGGGCTCAGTATTGGGGCCAGTAAAGATACTTAATATCTTTATTGATGACCTAAATGAGAGGGTGGAGTGTATGTATCCTCAGTAAGTTTGCAGATGACACCAAGTGAGGCAGGAATGCCTACATATGGGAGGGTAGGAAGACTCTGCAGAGAGATCTGGACAGACTAGATTGATGGGCTGAGGTCAAAGGTATGAGGTTCAATAAGGTGAAGTGCTGGGTCCTGTACTTGGGTCACAACAACCCCATACAGTGCTACAGGCTGGGACAGAGTAACTGGAAAACTGCTGGGTGGAAAAGGACCCGGGAGTGCTGATCAACAGCCGCTGAACATGAGCCAGCCTGTGCTCAAGAAGGCCAGTGTCATCCTGGCTTGTATCAAAACTAGTGTGGCCAGCAGGACCAGGGCAGTGATTGTCCCCACGTACTCACCACCGGTGAAACCGCACCTCAGGTTCTGTGTCTGGTTCTGGGCCCCTCAGTACAAGAAGGACATTGAGGTGCTGGAGCGTGTCCAGAGAAGGGCAGTGGAGCTGGCAAAGGGTCCTGAGAGGAAGTCTTGTGAGGAGCAGCTGAGGGGGCTGGGGTTGTTTAGCCTGGAGAAAAGGAGGCTCAGGGGACACCTTATGGCTCTCTGCAACTGCCTCAAAGGAGGCTGTAGCCAGGTGGGGGTCAGCCTCTTCTCCCAGGCAGCAAGGGACAGGACAAGAGGAAATGGCCTCAGCCTGCGCCAGGGGAGGTTCAGATTGGACATCAGATAGATTTTCTTCACGGAAAGGGTGGTCAAGCATTGGAATGGCCTGCCCAGGCAGATGGTGGAGTGACCATCCCTGAAAGTGTTCAAGAAACAGCTGGACATGGCACTTAGTGCTGTGGTTTAGTTGACAAGGTAGTATTCAGTCAAAAGTTGGTCTTGATGATCTTTGGACGTCCTTTCAAACCTTTATTGATTCTGTGATTCTAATGGTTGTTTCTGTCCTTTATAACAACTTCCTCCAGCTCTACCTGAAAAGCTTTTCTAATGTATTTTTTTAACAAACGTGTCTCAAATATCTTCTAGTTGTGCCTTGCACCTTAATTATGCTAAAATGTCAAGGTGCCAAGATGTTGATTTGCATTCAATTGCTCCTCACTGGTGTAGCAGAAAAAAATCAAGCTCAGTTTCTACAGCAACAGGAGTATGCTTTTAGTAGTATTGTCTTGCTTTATGGTTCTAACATCTACATACTTTAATATGTAAATAAATGTAAATAGTAAAAGGACTTTACTCTTTTTTGACTGGTGTGCTGAAGGGCTGGATGCCTGAAAATGCATGCTGGATTGGAGTTTTATTGTATGGTTCAGTAAAACGTATTATCCTTTTCTTGCCTTCTTTCTGTTGGGGAGATTGAAAAGTATAATGTAAACTGAAAAAACTCACACATTATCATCGTTGCAAGGGGTGACGTGTCAGTGGCAGTTTCCTGTGGCAGTTTTTTGTAAAAAGATGAAAGACAGACAGATGTTTGATGAAACAGTTAATGAAAAAGAATGATACTTGAAGCAGTTGATAAAACAACTGCTGAAGGGGCATGTCCTATTGATGGATGGTTTATCTCTTTCATAGTGAGCTCTATTGCAGGTAATAAATACTGCCAAACAGTAACAGCCATCTAAACAGAAGGTTTAGAAATCACCACACCTCTGATTAGCCTTAACAGAGCAATACTTGCTTGATATTGACAGAATCTCATTATAGATAAATTAAGATCTTTCAGGGAGGATCGCATTTATCTAATGAAAACTTTCTGTGGGACAGGGTATTTAAATTCTAATAGTTTTGGTAAATAAAGTCGAATTGATTTTTTGTTTCCTCACAGCATTTCTATTGTTCCAAAGTCCAGCCATGGCAATGGTCTAATAAAATGGTTGGGAAAAAAATTGATGAACATGTGCTGGGTTTTTTAAGATTAATGTAAGAAAACGGAATAAAAATGATCTGCAGGAAAGCAGGATAAACTTGTAGAAAAATCTTCTTCAGGGTTTTTCCTTGTTTTCTATTTTCCTCAGATCACCTCTTGTTTTTTTCTTTTTTTTTTTTAACTTGCTGATACAAATACTTCAAAAATACAGGGACACACACATTCTGTTGTTCTTAAAAATTCTCAAAGGAAATCAATGGCACACTGGACCAGCAAAAAACTGTCCCAGATTTTTCCCCTTAGGCATATAGTACAATATAAAGAGAAAATCTATGGAAAAAAGTGGATGTGTGATGTTTTATCTCTGTGGTTTTTGTGCTTGTTATGTGGATGCTGGGCATATTTCAGCCAGTTTTTGTCTGCTGTAGCCCAAGTTCCAGGTCCTGGATGTGTTATAATTGTAGAAGTTTTCCCAGGCAAGCCATACCTAGCCCGGAAAGTAGGTTGTTTGGAAATAGGGACAGGAAGAGAACCATCTTCACGACTCTTGCTATATTTGGTCTCATTTGGCACCACAGTCATAAATAAATGTGTTTCCTTGGGAGGAAATAGTTCTGTTTTGGAAAATATGAACAAAGATCCAGAACAAAAAAATAGTAATGAAGTACCCCTGGGAAAATTCGATGATGGAAGTGGCAGGTGAAAACTTGCATTAGGGTTCTGTCTGGGAATGCGCAGGTCCTCATTTCTGCCTTCTTGCCTGCATGCTTTGCTCCTAATGCAGTAAGGCACATGTCCTATCCCTGGGCACATCATCTTTTAATATTTAGCATCTGCTACTTTCCCATCTGGAATATCTATGAATGAAGATGACAAAACATCTAAGATATTAAACTGGAGGCATTAGGACCATTAAAAATAGAAGCTTGAGAGTTCCTTCCAACCTTCTGATTTCCCATGAAATGTCTGGGTGTGCTTTCCATTGCAGAGAGGGTGCTAGGTTAAAAGGATTTTAAGCTGGACCCAGTATGGCAAATTTTGATCCTAATGGGAAAGCTGTTAACATGAGTTGGTTGTATGTCAATTACAGAATATAGCAACTGGAGAGTAACCCAAAGTTCTTTCTCAGAAGGAAACACTCTTTTCCCAAAACACATTGTGAAGTGAAATAGACCTCTGCTTGTCCTCAGCGTTCAGGAAGACATCAGCACACTGATGCAGCAGCATCCTACATGGTATGTAGCATTGTCCAGGCAACCGGCAGCTCTGCCTTAGTTATAATGAGTGGTGTTCCCACATGTCTCAGAAGTGACTTACCTGCTGCAGCGCAAGTGAGTTGTCTGATGAAAGCATGTCCTTGTGAATTGCATGTTTCAAGACCTTTTTCAATGGTTAGATCTAGAAAAGTGTAAGGGTGCAGTGAAAAGATACTTATTTTCCTGCTACATCAAGGACTAGAAGAGTCTCATGGCAGGTAATAATTCAATTTCTCAGGTAAAATACAGTTAATTTGTGTGATAGCAGGAAGTAGCTTTGCAGACACTTTGCAGGCAAGGTGTAGTTGCTTTGACTAAGAGCACATCTCGATGTTTTAGGCAAGGAAATGCTTGGCTGTGATTATCTTGAGGTTTGGTTGATTCTAAGAAATGTGCACAGCCTCTGGGACTACCACCCATCTGGATTCAGATTATCAGGCTCTGAGGGCTGTCAGCATTGCCTCTCTCACACATGCAGCATTTACAGCAGGAGCAGCTTCATGCTATGGCTCGGTACATCTCTGTTTTTAGAGATCTCATGCTGTGTAATATTTATTTCCATGCCAAAGCCACTCAGAGTCCATACAGCTGGCTTGCTCTTCCCTCCAGCAATGCCACCAGTTTCCTCTCATGCCTGTGATTGTCAGCAGTCTGCTCACTTTTTTGTAGTGCATGGCAGGTCTGATGCCAACTGGCCTCCTTTGGGGTTGGGAACTCACACGGAGAAATCCTGCATCATCCTGAAGGTGCCTTTGCCTACAGAGGGTCCATGTTATGTTATCTGTGGGGAATGCTGTACATTGAACAGGCAGAGCTGCAAGCACAGGGTAGGGTTAGGGGCGCTTCATGATGGGAAGGAATAACTTTCGTGCTAGGAGGAGAAAAATGCAGTATCAAAACTCTGTAAAAAGGAGCCTTCATGAGGCAGCCTTGTACCATTCAAGTGGAGCCGCATCTGAATCAGACCACTTGCACATCATGGAAAGTGTCAGTCAGGCAGCACAGCAGAGACACTGTTAGTGGAGCAGAGAAAGATTGCCCAGGAGCACTGGGCTGAGTGGACACTCAGGATGCTTAGGCAAGGTCCACTTGCTCACTTAATTGAGCCTCCCAGAAGAGAGGGACAGCACAAACAAGTTTTTGGATGAATCAATAAAAGGTCTTTTAAAAGTAATACAGATTATGGAGTTGCTTAATTTGGCTTCTAAATTGTGAACAAATGTGGGTAAATAATTTTCTCTCTTAATGAGTCCTTGATGAAAAAGATTCTTTACAGGAAGGACTGCTTTTGAGCTTAGCCAGAATTTCCAAGGAAACCTCTCTGCTGCCAGAGGTTTGTTTGGTTTTTATGTTTGGGTTTTTTTTCTCCTACAGAATGAGCCCCAAACTATGAATTTGCACAAGTGGAAATCACTACAGTAGAATACTGTAGTCTGTGCACATATCCATGCCACATGTGACAACTGCATCGAGCAATTACCATTGTATCTGCTGCTTTGAGATTGAACAGCATGAAATATGTGCGGGGGTCTCTTGGAGGGTGGCAGTGGTGGGTGTGTGTGGCAAGTGTTTAAAACTCCTGGGGTGAGGATATGAACATCACTTGCCAGATTCACTTTATTTGCATTGTCTGATGATTTATTTGCCAAATGAAGTATCAGTTTTATTTACCAAATATAATGTGTAAGTCTCTCTATTCAGCAGCATTCCTTAATGGTGGTGCTAGGTTGATGGTTGGACTAGATGGTCTTGAAGGTCTCTTCCAAACTTGATATTCTGTGATTCTGTGATAGTTTTATTTGGCATGGTTTTACCGGCTTGTGTGGGTTGCTTGCTGCTCCATTATACTTGAAAAAACTTTAGAGTATGACTACCCCTTATTTCTTCTTAGTTAAGTGGACAACAAGCAGTGGTTAGATAAACAGTGTAATTAAACCCACACATTTACACTAATACAAATTTAATATCAATGAACTGGAGATGGCCGATTCTTTACAAAAAGAAAATTAGCTGTCTTAACTATCAAAATGCTATCTGAAAAATTAAAGTAAAAACAAATTCAAGCAGCTGTAATGGTAGAAAAAGAATAGAATTGTGGATGCTGAAAAGCTTTGGTAGAGAAATCTTTCTGCTTTCTGCAGTGTTCTGTGAGAACTTTGCAGTTCTCACAGAGACTATGAAAACACTGCTATGGGTTTTGTAAACTAACTCTTTATGTTGCACCTGGGTTTGTTATGCAAGATTGTTGTGGTTCTAGCTTTCTAATATTTTGGAATAAGTGTCTTAGAGCTTGACCAATCCCCTCAAGGGGTGGATGGCCGAGCACCCAATTGTCTTATGCCACTCAACACACTCTTTGTGAACCCTGTTATAAAAGATGAATTAATTAATTGATAAAGATCAGAACTGCTTTCCTTCTGAACTTGTCGTGCCATTCCTCGTCGTTAGTGCCGCTCACAGCGACATAGAACTGTTTTACTTGGAAGGGACTTGTGTTGATCATCTACTCCAACTACCGGACACTTCAGGGCTGACCAGAAGTTAAGCATGTTATTAAGGATATGTCCAAATGCCTCGTAAACACTGACAGGCTTGGGGCATCAACCACCTCTCTAGGAAGCCTCTTCCAGGGTTTGACCACTCTCTCTGTAGAGAAGTGCTTCCTAATATTCAGTCTACACCTTTTCTGACACAGTTTTGAATCATTCCCACACATCCTATTGCTGGATCTCAGGGAGAAGAGATTAGCATCTCTCTCTCCACTTCCCCTCCAAAGGAAGGTGCAAAGAGTACTCCTCAGCCTCCTTTTCTCCAAACTAGACAAGCCCAAATTCCTCTGCTGCTCCTCACAGGACGTAGCTTCCAGCCTTTTCACCAGCTTTGCTGCCCTACCCTGAATGTATTGAAGAGCCCTCACATATCTGTGTCCTGCAGTGCCCGTGTTGTTTTCCTTCCTCTTTAATCCCTTTCTGTACTTACCATGGCACATCTCCCCATAAGGCATCTCTTTGGTGTTTAGTTACTGCAGGCTTCCGTCTATTTAAAGAAGAGCAGTAGCTGCCACCCAAGGGCAGTTCAGTTCACTTGGCTCTGGGATTATTCCAGGATGTTCCTCTCTTTCTGTTTTCAGAGCCCAGGATGATGGGATTTCCAGTGTAATTATGCTATTTAGGTAGGATGGGTCTAGGTCTTCTGCCACATTGCATGGGAGCTGGGAGAAGCAGGGCTGCTTTCCTCCTTGCTTGCTGGTGCTTGAAGAGTTGGTGGGCTGGGTGTGAGGGATTTGAGAGAACCTTTGTCTGGGCACTTGGAGAAGTTGCTGACTGAAGTCACATACCTTTGTGTCCGTGATAGAAATTTCAGAAATCCCACAGATTGCAGGAATCAGTGGATCCTGCAAGTGGAGTGCTGCAGGAATCAATGCATAGACTCCAGACAGAGCACAGAGAGCCCATTGCAGGTGCTCGTCTCTGTAGGAAATGTTGCAGAGAAGCCTGTTTGGACATCAGTGTGTGAAGTGGTCTGGTAAAGTTAGCTCTATTGAAATAACCAGATTAAATGCTAAAGAACTGTCCCTGCATGACAATAGCTTTTGGTGTAACTTCCTAGAAAGGGAGAAAGACGTCCTGCTAACCAGGCTCTTCTGTATTCTCAATGGACTGAGATGCAGTGATTGTGGTTGCATGCTAAGAACTTTTTGCAAGTGTCCTTCCCCTTCTTCCAATGAAGTCAGTCTCCTGGAAGAAGCATATCATGGAAGCAAATGAATTTGGTGCCTACTGCATGTCTGGGCAAAGGACAAGAGGACGAGAAACCATTAATAAATCAACTCCGTCCTTACCTGTTCTCTATATCTGCATGAAATTATAGGCTTTGAGTCACAAAGATATTTTCCTTCATCTAAGCAATGAAAAAGGGGAAAACAGGCTTTTTGTGTAGTGGAAAAAACACTGCCATCTCCAAAGGCACTTAAATTCTGTGAGAAATAGGAAGTGACCAAGAGGAAGTTTCATGAGGTACCAACCTACTCCTTGTATCAACAACAGCTCACCAAAACAAAGATCTCTCTGACAGCAGGTAAGGCTTGTTCAGGGGGAGTTGTCTTTACCTTTGCAATTTATTCTGTGCATGCAGATCCCACAGAAGAGTGAATAGGGCCAGGAGGTGCTCCAGGCAGCAGAGCAGAGATTCCCCTGCAGCTTGTTGTGAAGACCATGATGAGGCAGCTGTGCTCCTGCAGCCATGAAGGTCCACAGACATCCACCTACAGCTTGTGGAAGATCCCATGCTGGAGCAAGTGGGTACCCAAAGGAGGCAGTGACCACCATGTGGGAAGCTCACACTGGAGCAGGCTCCTGGCAGTACTTGTGGCTCCATGGAAAGATGAGCCCACTCTGGAGCGGGTTTTCTGCCAGGATTTGTGACCCTGTGGGATACCCAAGCTGGAGCAACCTGTTCCTGAAGGACTGCAGCCCATAGAAGGGACCGATGCTGGAGCAATTGGTGCAGAACGGCAGCCCATGGGAAGGACTCAGTTGGAAAAGTCCATGAAGGACCATCTCCTGTAGGAGGGACCCCATGCTGGAGCAGGGGAAGAGCATGACGAGTCCTCCCTCTGAGGAGGAAGGAACAGCAGAGGCAACATGTGATGAAATAACCACAATCCCCACTCCCTGTCCCCCTGAGCTCCTGGATGGAGAAGGTAGAGGAAATTGGGAGTGAAGTTGAGCCCATAAAGAAGAGAGAGGTGGGGCAAAGAGACTTTGAGATTTGGTTTTATTTCTCATTACCCCACTCTGATTTGAATGGTAATAAATGAAATAAATTTTCCCAAGTCTGTTTCGCCCATGACAGTAATTGGAGAGTGATCTCTCCCTGTCCTTATCTTGACCCATGAGCCTTTTTTTCTCTCCTCTGTCCGGGTGACGAGGAGAGTGATAGAGTGGTACATGGGCACCTGGTGTCCAGACAAGGTCAACTAACCGCAGCGTTTCGTGTTTTTCCTGAAGTTACACTGATACTCAGTTAGTGTGTCATGCTCCTTGCTGTTTTTAAACCTGTAGGCCAGGAGTCCCATTGAGGTCACAGGAGAGGTGAATTCGTTGTAGGATTAGTTGCACTTTTTTTTTTCCACCCTGAAATTGAATACTGTTGAATTACCCTCATCAGTGCTTAAAAGGTAATACAAACTTTTGTTGAAATTAGCAGGTCCTTCTAACAGCCTTCAAGATCAACCATTTCCCTTCCGTTTTACATTATTCTACGTCATTGCAAAGAACATTTTCTTTTGCTGTGTTGTAAAATCCTCTTCAGTAACGTAGAAATGAAATGTGCATATCCACAAAGTGCATGGGAATCCATTTACTCTGCTTATTCCAACTTAGTTCTTGTGTACACTTATTTCATGGGTAGAATTATAATTTAAGTTGCTCCTTATACTGATCTCTGCTTATTGTCATAACTGAAATTCTCAAAGCAGATAATCACCAGGACCACCTCTGGTCTGAATACTTTTTAAATAAAGCTGTGAAGATTTTCTCTTCAGAGCTATTTCAAAATGTGAAAAATGGTTCTGTCACACTATCTGTAGCAGTCACTATCTCAGATAAAATATATGGTTCTATTTCCCTGTCATTTGCATCATTTGATTGGATGTATTTTGCAATTTTCCTTTTAATTGGAATTCCTGCTTATTCTTCATGAGAATTATTGTGCACCTCACCCCATAATTTCCAAATTAATGTCTGTCAGTGCTTTGTTGGCTGGCATTAGGATATTCAAAATACTTTGCATTCTTCCTTTAAGAGTAGTTGAATCACCAGAGACATTTTCTCTGAGTACAAAAATGGAATTACTAACCAAACTGAGTAAATTTCAAAAATTGTAAATAGTATTAAAAGTTAATTATGTCTCAATGCATAAAAATCGTACTGGTAAATAGAGTGTTCTAGCTGTTTTTTAAGATTCTTTTTTTCTTTGCTTGCTGTTCGTTTGAAGCAGCTAAGAGTAAGTATCTGAGCTGAAAGGCAGTTCAGGTTACTCTCAGCTGTTATAAAAGGAAGATAGGTCAAATGAGAGGCAGCCATCATCCCTTTGGAGATGACAGCCCCCGATCCTGCCCTCTGCCCCTATTAGACAGACCCAGCCGGGATAACTGCTAGGGAGTGATCTGGGCTGTCAAAGCCTATGGTGAAACACCTGAAGCGTGCTTTCTGACTGCTTGGCATTACATTTGTCATTTGTATGGAGGCACTGCAAGTGAAAAATGAATGTTAAAAGCAAACTGGTTGGCTACAACAGTGCTTTCTAGCTATTTAAAATATCAAATCACAAAATAATTTCAGCTGGAAAAGAGTCTCTGAAGGACCATCGAGTCCAACAGCGTGCTCAAACAGAGACTGATTTCCAAGTTAGACCAGGGAGCTGATATATGGGTAAAGGTGTATAAATATGGGTCAGGGGAGAATTATCCTTACCTATGTTGAAACAGGTCTAGACTAGGAAAAGAAAAAAAATTATAAACTAGCATGAGCATTTAAAGCATTTCTGGAAAGAATTGCCTTTTCTTCATGATTGTGTGTATTCCTGTTCCACGCTGACAAGCCCTGTCTTTTTGATACCACCCTAATGAAACACATCCTTGGTTAAGAAGCCTCCTCTGGGATGGTGCCAGCATACGCTGCATTCTCTGTCCTACTAACTGTCCTCCACAGTCCCCAAGCGCGCCGTGTCTCTGTCAGTCACCCTGATTATAATTTTGAACTCTGCTGCTCAGAAGTCACAATGTCCCAGAAGCATCCACTCCCACTCTTAAAAATTGCTAATTATGGAATTGTCCCTTTCCCCATTAGCTCACCGCTGCAAGCAGAAAGTACAAAAATTAGGCTAAAATGTCAAGCAGGGGAGGGGATGCTGGATCCTTCCTTGGAAAAAGAATGTGAGGGGAGAGGGGAAGAAAAGAGAGCAGGGAATCCTGCATCCCTTGAGGAGATGAGGAGAAATCGTGTGGAAGGTCCCAGGCCCCAGTGTGCCTGTGGGTCAAGGGTCCAAGGTCATGTGGACTGACTGCTGAGGCACAGGCTCTCAAGTGTACCCAATGTATGTCTTGAGGGCATGCTTTGAAACTTTTCTTATGGTTTCATTAAAATTAGATGCATTTTTTTCTCATATTATTAATAATTAGGACATTTTGTAGGGAACTGGATGTCCTCAGAGATCTGAGAAGGTATTTTAGCAGCTTCACTTCACTCTATCCTGGACTCCGTGTAAACAATTTTCTAATGTAAATAAAATTCTCATTTTAAGAGCTCAAGCTGTTTCCATGACATCCTGCTTGTGATTCCTGGTCACAAAAGAAACTGATTTGTGCTGCAGGCAATTCTGTGGTACCAAATTTTGTGCAATTGTACAGCCACATGGAAGCAAAAACATGAGGAAAAGGTCACAGAAGCATTTCCTTCTCAAAAGAGAAGTTTCTCTTATCACAAACAAAAATTTTTTTTCTCACAAAGAGACTCCACTTTTTACTTGGACCTGGCAGAGCAGCTTTATATTCCCTTGTCCCAGGTCGGCTGTCCTGGGTGTGCAGTCAGGGAGGGGACGAGCAGCAGGGTGTGCGTCATCCCTACTATTTTTGATGACAGAAGTACCCACTAGTGTCCCAGGGAGGCTAAATATATGTTAGGACCGCCTGGAGATGGCACATGGTGTAACCACTGCATTGTTTTCCCTTGTGCTGAGCCCCTTCCCAGGGGCTCCGATGCCCAGGATGCAGCTCAGGTTCGTCCCAGCTGCACAGCCCCGGCTCAGGCACCCACTGCTATGGCCAAGCTGTGAGTAAAATCATGGGACATAAGGAAGGCAGAATTGCAGGCCGAGGTAGGGGTGTTGAGAGCAATTTAGGAGGCAAAACTGAGCAACATGGACAGTATAAAATCAGTATAAAAAACAGTATAAAGAACTGTAGTGAGGGGGTGCTAGGTCACAGCATGGAGCAGCAGAACTGACCCTTCCCTGTCTGCCTGATGCCTGCTGGGCTAACAAAGACTCCCTTAGGGGTCTTATCAGCTTGGGGAGCACATTAATACCTGGTAACTCCTTAAACCCCGGCTGTCTCTTGTGTGTATTCACCAAGAAAAGCTGCCTGGTGTAAAAGCTGTGTGTACCTTGTTAGCCGAGTCTCTGGGCACATGGCAGGAGCTGGGCACGGTGACCCAGAGAGAGCCAGCTGTACCCTGAAGAATGGCAGAGGGAGTCCACAAATACTCTTTTGCCTTTTTTATCAGATATGCCTTTGCCTGCCTGCAGCTGTCCCTAAAGGTTGAAGCATAGTGAGATACCAGCCTGTCCTGCCCAGCAGCCGTCAGACTTGGTCAGTCTGGAAGGGAAGCACTGATGACATTTTCTAAAGTGGCACCATGCCTCCTTCATGCCATTGCAGAGCTGTTCCCAAAGCAGGGCTGGACTTTCAAGGCTCAAGCAAGAGCTGAGATGCTCTTAAAGCCGAGGGGAAAATACACTCCTTCGTCTTGTACTAGTTCCATCTGTAGATGCTACAGATATGTATACATCCATATACAGATCCTTGTTTTTCCATCTTAGCCATTTCTTTTAATACTGATGAACATTGAAAGAAAGAAGACTCAAAAACATCATTGATTTGTCCTTCCATAATTTCAGTAGTTATCAATCAATCAATTAACTAAGTTTATTTTTACTTCATTGCAATCATTAGCACGGTGTTCTATGGTTTCACTGTGTGTTGTATGAAAAGTTGCTTCCTCTTGTTTGTTCAAATCAGCTCCTTACTAATTTCACTGAAAACTCTTGCGCCAAGCGAGGTGATGCAAAATCTTTCTATCTTCACCACCATGATGTTGGAAACCTCCAGTGTATTCCTCCTAACATATGCTTTAACTTTGGACTTTTCCAAGAAATAGTAAAGATATCTTTCAATTCATTATTTTTTTAATGTTAAGCTTTCTAAAGAAGGAAGAAAAGACTGCAACCTGTGATCGTGGTTCATTCTTTCTTTGATGATCCAGTTGTAGTTTAACATGGTAATTGCTGATTACTAATGAGAGACTAAGATATTGTGCTTTAAGAAAAGGGTACCTGTTTCAAGTGAGGTACAGACACATGCGGAGGGATTATTGGGCAGGTTGTTTTATTGTAAGAAACACCCTTTTTGTTTACAACATAGAGGCTTTCAAAAATAATTACAAATAAATGTCATGAAAAAACCACAAGTGGGCCTTATGTGATAGAAAAAGAGCATTATTTCTAGGTGTATACAAATTTTGAAATGTATCTGAAGACTATTTATATAGATATGCAGTGTTCTCAATACTAACAAGAGACGCAGCAGTAGGTGATAGGGCTGAGCAATAGTATAGTATTCAAGGCACTTCTTTGAAAATGCATCAGATAGGTGTGTAAGTTTCAGAAAAACAAGTAAATCTTCTACTTTTTAATGCTGACTGAAAAAAAAGTTAAAAATTTGTATTCTGAGTTGGAGTCAAAGTGTTTTCTAATGAATTATCAGTACTTTATTGAAGGCTTAAATAAAAATTCAGTGTTGTTCCCATGGCTTGTAGCTGTAGACACCTATGAATCACTGAAGTCATTCTCTATCGGCAGAATGATCTTTCTTTAGTGACCAGCCAAGAAAATATACTTTGCCTTTCACTTTCTCTATTGACACTACTTAAAGATTTACTAGAAGATTATGTTCCACTCCCACCTAGTGGCAAATAAAACATGCACAGTATAATTATTTTTTTTAATGGCAAAGGGAATTTGTGTTGCCTTTCCTAGAAACCAGCTCTGGCTTGCTTAAAAATTGCACACAAACAACTTCTAAATTAAAGCACACCTACTCGAGTCAGTAAAAATTAAAAACAAAAATATGCTTCTGTACCTGCAACTTGGCAGCTTTTGTATAAAAGAAAATAAAGACGTATTTAGGCCATGGTTTTATGACTTTGCTTTATTTTTCATGATTTATGTGTGCAGTCAGTAATACGATGAGACTGTAAGTTGTCAGGTCACGCAAATTAAAAAAAGAAAGTGAGTAGCAGTTCCTTTGGCTTTAAAATAGCCCAGATAGAGAGTGTCCCTGAGTGCAACTCCAGGCTGCTGGAGCAGCCAGTAGCTGCCTGGATCCTTACTGAGTAGTCAAGTCCAGCTCAGAGAGCAGGTCTGGGGACCAAATACCATGGGACCGAAGTCAGCCATCAGGACTTGCACAGCCCTGAAGATGGATGGCATTTAGCTCCAGATTGCTGCCTCAACACAGGAGTCTGTACAATCTTGCCATTTGCCTATGGAGTTGACATAGACTAGTTCTGCACAGTCAGCTTTCATTAAAGACCATTCCTAACATTGTGGCTGCAAAGTAAATCTACTGGAGCTGTTTTCCTAGATAGTCTGATGCAACTCTGAGACTAGAACTGAGATGTATAAAGACATGCTAATTAGCTTGTTTGATTAGATTCATCATCTTGGAAGCACAGAATCATAAATTTATTTGGTTGGGAGAGGCTCCGAGAAGTCATATAATCTATTCCCATACCAAAAAGCAGAAACTCCCCTATCAGCAACGTTCCTTTACAAACAGTAATACAACCCAGTCTTCAGTATCTCAAAAGCTGGATCTTTCACATTCCTGCTACAGCTTCTTCCATCCTTCTGTACTCTCAGTGATAGGAGGTTTTTTCTATTATCTAATCTGTATCTTCTTTGTTACAGATGCAGCCCATTCATTCCTGTATTCCCTTTAGGCAGCCCTGTCTCCAGTTTGGGATTTTCTTGAGTTGAGGTTGTCTTCTTTCCAGACTGAACAACCTCTTACCTCATAGGTCATGTTTTCTAGATCTTTGGTCATTCTGATTGTTGTCCTCTGTACTTTATCGGAACAAACCAGTGTGGATGGGCCAGATGGATAATCTATTACTTTTTTTACGGGTTATACTTCCGGTGTTATGACCCAGTAGAATATATAAGTTTTGTCAACAGCATGACATCATTGACTTCTGTTCTGCTTATGATCCACTGAAATGCCTTTGCAGAACTTTGCAGACCTGCTGTCCAGTCCAGTCTTGCGACTCATTATTCCTGCTTAAGGGTAGACTTCTGTACTTTTCTTTGCTGAATCATAGGTTATTTTAGAAAAGGTTTCTTCAGTTTACCAATTACTTTGAATTCTAGCCCTGTTCAAAAGATTATTTTCTTCTTTTAATTCTTTATGTTTAAATTTGCAGATTTGATAGGATTATGCTTTTTTGGTAATAGATAGTTCTATTTCTAAAATAACCCTGCAGAAACATTACTTTTGCTCTTCTGCTGCAGTAATTTAATCTGTAGTTCATCTGTGAGAATTCTGTTTTCCAAGTTCAGCTGTGACATCTGCTATTTCTCCTCTACTCACAAGAGGAAACTATTTTAACCTAATATTCGTCCTTGACAAATCCACATTGACTGTTACTTATTTCCTTGTTTTATGGATGCTTGAAGATACTGGGTTGTTTGTTTCAGTGACTTGAGGGAACTGAAGACAACTAGTGATTCTTCTGTGTTTACTCTTGCTTTTGTCTCCTTTTAAAGCTGAGTCTCCCTTTCAAGTTTTACAATAACTTGTCTGTTCTCCAAGTGTGCTCCAAGTTAGCTCACATTAAGTTGTTTAATCTACTAGGATAATATTAATGAGGCCTGGCTGATTTGAAAACACACTTTTCTTACTTAAATGCTTTCCAATCCATCTTTTCTCTATTCTGAACAGTGATTTGTCACTCTCTTTGGTTTACTAGCTAATTGACATGTTGTATTGTGTGAAGACAAACATAGAAAGGTATTTGGTCTTCCCTGGTGTCATCTGCCAATAGGTTGTCTTTTCAATAAAGCAACAGATCCACATTTTTCTTTGTCATCTTCTTGGTACTTTATATCTCTACAGATGGATTTATGGATTTCTCTGCCTGCATCTCCTCTTTTTTTTTTATTCCTCTGGGAATAAAAGTCTGACTTTTCCCTTAATTGCTTATGCTATTATTTTGTATACTCCCCAATCAATCTGACCTTGTTTCTATGGATATGTGCTTATTTCCCTCATTTGATATAATTGGAAAGACCACAAGATAGCTAAACTGATTTCTCATTGCAGCTCCTGCCCTCCCTCTGCGCTGGGAAAAGTGTCACTTGCAGACTAGCTTCTCTACCCAGACAAAGTTTCCAAGACCTCTTTTTCTCTTTATATGTGAGACCTGTGAGATTTTACCTGTGATTTCTCTGTGCTTATTGAAGTCTATCTCCCTGAAATCCCTGTTTTTTGCTAGGGCTGACTCTTGAATACTTGCAAGCACTTCTGTCTTGCGTTGGTGTCACCTGTGCTGGTGACCAAGAGCCACCTAACTCCCCATGGTATCCTCCCATCTGTTTCCACCACAGTTTATTTACGAAGTTTTTCTCCTTCAGCATTTTGGATCTCTGAGCCCCACTGATACACATAGCAATGCTTTATCTCTTCTTTCCTGAAGAAACTACACAACTTATATTAACAAATCACTTATTTCCACAAATCTAGTAATGGATAGTATTTGCCTGACCCATAATAAGGGATATTTGCATGAGCCATAGTAAGGGATATTTGCAGTGATATAAACATTCCTTTTAACTGATGGGATTTATTTTCCTCTCCTCATGGAAAGCATTTTGTAGTGGTGTGATTGTTCCATGCTATTGAGTCTGAACTGCTCCAAGTTTGTGATTGTGACAAAAGGTATGGAAAGTTGGTGTGTCTATAAGGCTTCCTTTACACGTCTTCAAAGCTTTAAAAGTGCATCTTAACCAATTCCCACATGCTACAGTTTAGTTTTATATCCAGGATTCTGCAACACAGTGATTGAAATTTTAAAGATGCCCTCTCATTAATTGAAAATAGTATCAAGGATAAATTAAATTAGATGAAGAGGGCTGTAGTGGTATTGTTGATTGATGTATTGTATTCAGTAAAAACTTCTGTTCTTCTCTTCACTGAACTCAGAAGAGTCCAGGTTCTTTGATGTACAGCTCACAGTGGTTTTGTCACAGAGTACATAGGCATTGATCGTAATTTATTTTATGCAGCTTATGTTCCCGGTGTATACTTCATCAATGCACTAAATACAGATAGAACCATTTAAAGGATCAACATCCTTGAAGATAAGATACTCACTTTTAAAAATTATGTTCCATTCCTTTTCCAAAATCTTATGCTGAAGATTTAATTTGAAGTGTTTGGTTGATGAGATGATAGGGAAACATACTGTTAGATGGATGGATAGTAAGATGGATGCATAGTAAGATGGATAGATAGTAATTCATAGCTTACCTGAAATAAAAATATTTCCTTTTCTCATGTGTTTCTTTGTATTATTCTGAATTTTTGCATATTAAGTTCAAAACAGATATAGGCTCTTCAAAAAAGGTAATGCAAAAAATTTGTAAATCCTCATTTGAGTATGCAGATAGATGTAGCATCCGTGCAGTAGAGGAGAACATCTAAGTTTTGGCTTGAAAGTATTGGCTGTCTAGTATATTAGCAGGCAAGCTGTTCAGTAAACAGGAGGGACCTCTATAATTCCTCAAGAAGTCTTTGGTGTCTACAAATACTTTTCATCATACAGATGAGTCGTGATGTTCTTGCTTTTTAAATTGTTGAAAATATGAAAGCCAGATACTTGATTCTTAAAATGCCTTTGCTTCCCAGAGAGTGTTTCTCCTATGAAGTTTTATTGTTCTTGACTTTGTATTTATCTACAGTGAATAATGATACGTCATGGACAATGATTTACTGTGTATTTCATTGAGGAAAAAAAAAGCAGGTGAACTTCTGAGTCCAAATATACCATTTTCTCCAATTATCTAAAGAATATGAGAAATAAGAAACAAGACAAGAAAGAAAACCAGAAAAACTTTCCTCAAAAGATTGACTATGTCATGTCAGTAGGACTGCCTTTTCTTGTCCATCGAGTGAAATTATTAGTAAGGCGAAAAGAGAAAACAATCCACTACAGAAAAGTGAGATGCCAGAAGCTACCAGTGCTCCCCTAGAAATTCACTTCATGCAGCAGAACCTTGGGGGCAGACTTGTCCTCTGCATCCTTTCCTAGGCCTGAGTATCTGACTTAGCACACAGATTTTATGTGAAAAATCTTCCATGCCATGGGTTGTCATGCTTCAGAGCCATAATGTATTTTCCAGATTCAAGATCTGCCTTCATTAGGTTTACTGGTGGATCTTGGGAGGTCTTCAGCTCTTCTTCTCTTCTTCTTGGATCTGAGCTCCCTAGTACACCACTGTCCCTCTGTACTGTGATAACAGAACACCTTGAATTTGGGCACAGGATCATGTGGAAACCTCCAACCTTCTCCTGGAGTCTTGGGAAGAGAAACTTCTATTTTAACAAAAGGGCAAGAATTTATCTGCAAGTGAAGAGGTATTAAAGTTTGTCCTAGAGTGGAAGCCAGCAGCAGCACATGCCCTTCCTGGTTTCATGTATCTGCTTTGAGAGCTCCTGTTTTTAAAGAATGTAAGTGAATGCTTCGAGTGAATTCTGTTATGCAGAGCAGAAAGAATATTAAATTATGAAAAACAGGTGTGAAATATGTTCTGTGAATGCACTAGAGGAATGTGTCCTGCTTTGAAAACAGCTTGAGAGGTCTATCAGCATTTCTTAGGAGAAAAAAATATTTTCATGTCTTGATAATTAAATTAAATGGTTTGTTTTGCCAGTTGTCCTTGTGGTATCAATTGTGAGAGATTGTTAAAGTGATGATTTTTGTCTTGAAGTCTTTAAAAAATCATGTTCTTGGTATTTTTTCCTGTGAAAGGGAATGGCACAGAATCATCATCACAGGCTTTGGGAGTTGACTGGCTCACACTCTACAAAAGGTGAGTGGAAACTGCTATTGGGACCAGTATCTCATCTTTCATAATAAGAAATTGAGAAAGCTTTGTTTGTTTAATCTTCTTGAACAGCCTGAGAGAGAGTAGGAACAAAACTGGTTTGAAAAATTGTATTTGGAGAAGGTTATTCTTGTTGCACTGCCTGCAGGGAAGGGGCAGCGCTGAGGGTTCAGCACCATCTGTCCTTGATGAGTTTTGACTGTCATTTACTGAAGTCTTGGATGAAGAGATGGGATATGCTTATTAAATTTGTCAGCTACTGAAACCTGAGAGAAACTGCCATGCCGGTGATTGGAGAAACAATTTGAAAAACAGGCAATCCATGGAACTGTGGGTTTATTTACCATACCTATATCTTCCCTGCACACTATGTGAGCATAACCTTCCCCTCATCCCTTCTGCCCTACCTGTAAGGTGCCATTTCCCATCATCACATATTATTTCTCATCTCTGCTTTGCACTGGTGCTAGTTCTTCCCCACATTCTCTGTCTCTGAGCCGGGCAAGGGGCAGCAGGACATGAGGCCAGCCCTGAACTAGCCAAGGCTGAGGGGCCAGCTGGAAGACCAGGCAAAATAAATGCCCAGTGAGCTCACACAGTGCAGCCTGAACCTCTGCAGGAGCTGTAAATTCCGTCTTTTCCCTTTATCCGGTCATTGATTTTCACACAACTTGAAAGAACTTAATTCCTTTGCAGCTCTTCAACTAAATCAGATACAGAGGCAAATGAGTTCTAAGAAAATTGAAGGAAATAAGAAAAAGTACCAGGTAAACAGATAAAGTGGTTGCCTAAATGCATATGTTTTGTTTTCTCAGAAATCAGGTGGAAAATAGGATGCAGTTCAATTTGCAGTAGCTTTCCAAGTGAGATAGGGAACAATTGCCATGTAGAAGCTCTTTAGAAAATGATACAGCAGCTAACAGAATTATGATTCAAAAATTTAAACTTTATATGAGTACATATATGAAAAAGACTGAAATATTTCAAACTTCTCAGCATGGCAAGGTCGTGGTTCTGGTATTGTGTCTGTTCTTGGGCACCACAGCTCATATTTGTGTGGTTCAGCTGGAAACAGCCCATAATGGCCATCCAATTAGATGTCTCAAAAGCGTGATTTAGGAGAATAGAATAAACTAATTTGTATGATTTACTCCATGAAAAAGGAGTCTTCAAAGGCTGCATGTAAAAGGAAGTTTTCCATGCAGATTTCCATGTCAGTAGTGGATGGGACAAAAAGAAACAAACCTAATTTTTCAGGAAAGGAAGATGCAGATTAGACATTAACTAAAAATATCTCCAACAATGTTTAGAGCATGTTGCCTAAATATGTATTTTATCCACCAGTGCTAGAGACCTTCAGTTGCTGGTAACTTTCAGGGCTGATATGGATGTATGGTGATGATCCCACCTCGCAGCATGGAAATGGCTTACATGATTTCTTGATTTTTTTCCTGCTTTAGTGTTCTAAGACTCCATGTTTGATCTCCGTGAATGCAAAGGAAAGGAGAAGAACTATTTACATTAAGGAACATTATTGATAAAAAAACCCCCTGTGAATTCCGGCTATACATCAATTATTTGGGGAATTAGAAGAAAGCTTATAACCATTCAGGGACAGTTTTCCATACAAAATGCAAATCTAAGTGGCTCCAAGCAGGAATACAATCGGTTTAGGAAGGTACAGTGCATGTTTTCTTCTGATTCCAGGGGAATTGGCTCAAAGATATAGAAAGACCCTTCTGGTAATCTTACATATGCATGATCTTTGCTTCCCAAAAGAAGGAACTGAATGCTTTAAGCCCACAGGAGTCCTGCTACAGATTATGAATAAGGCAAGTGAACTTGACTCACAGTAGTGTGCAAATTCATCTTTCCTTTTAATGTGCTTCTTGGTACGTTCTTTTCCAAAGCTTTATTTTAACTTACCCTTTTTCTGATGCTCCAGTTCAATACCTAGGGGTTTATAATCCTTTCAATGTTAGTGAAGCATCATGAACACTGGATGGTGGCATTGTAGAATGAATCAGGCATGCAAAACAAGCAGGATCTATTTATATACACAGATATCCCAGTAATCAAGGAAAAGATTTGCAGAGTAAAATGTGTTGCAAAATACCCTATGTATATATATCTTGGAAAAAGAGTCGTAACTATTATGTAACCTCGTTCAGTATTTCAGATTTTCTTTTAAGTAAAAAGATTAACAATTGTGGGGGAAAAAAAGCAGAATAATTTATGGCATTTGTTCTCACAGAAAAATCCTTGATTACTTTAAGAAGACAGACTATGCAAAAAAACATTATAAAATAGGCAGACATTTTACAATAGAGTTAATCCTGCAAGGAGGAAAGGCAGAAACAAATTTGTGGAAGATTTGTTTCGTTTTCATTTGATTGTTGTTTCATGCAGTTGTTGTTTTACTTAAGCTATGCAAGAGTGAGAAGCAACGTGAGCTCCTGAGGGTTCAGATGGGAGCCCATCCTCTGTGGCCTCAGCCTAGCAGGTGGCAAGATACTTGCCAGTTAGGGACAGCTAGTATGTATGGCTGCTCTTTCAAAGAGTTTCACTGATGGAATGAAATGTTTTCTACTGGTTTTGCCGAAGAAAGTGCAAGGGTCGCTTGTAGTGGAACCAGAGGTTATGCTGGTAACAGCTGCCAGATTTTTCTTTATATTTTGTGAGTAAATTTCCAGGTGCTTCCAGTTGGTCCTTTAAAGCTGGATATAGCAGAGGCACTTATTGATGCAGATAGAAGATTCTACTTTCTCAAACACCAGCTTCCTAGGTCACTCCCAAGAAACCAGCCCTCTCCAAAGCAAGAACTGAGAAGGATTGGTTCAGGCTGACCTTTTGGCAGTATGGACCTGCCCATGCCGGGTCTGGGCACCTCTGCTGGATGGCATCCTCCAGCACCATCCTCGAGTTTTGGCTACCAGTGCCCAGCTTTCCCACCTGCCCCAGGGTTTGCAGCACTCCTCAATTTCATGCTATGAAAACGCCAGTCTGGAGGGTGTCACTCTGTCCTCCTGTTATCCGAGATACTTGGAGACAAAAGCAGCGCAATCTCAGCCCATTCCTAGTTGTGGCATGACGGAAGCACTGCTCTGCCCCTCTGAGGAGTCTTGGGGCCAAGACTGGCACTGGATGGGTGTAGCCCATCGGCTTTTTGAGGCGTGAGGGCTGAGAAGGATACACACAGCCCCTCTATGCCACTTGGCCTTTGAGATGTTGGTGGACATATCGCTGCAAATATGCCTGCAAGGTGCAGTCAGGTGCAGAGTGGATTTTCAGAGCTCTGATTTTTTGTCAAAGGCACCTGCAGAAGCATTTAAACTGGATTTAAGTGCATTTCTAGATACAGATACTATTTTACTAGTTTTGAGACTGTCTCTTTTCTCTTTGTGGTATATCAAATGACTAAATGGGATATCAAATGACTAAATTGCTTTCCACCTTAAATGGGACTAAGCCCTGTGGGACACAAGTTTATTAGTAATATGCAAAACTATATTTCAAGCCCTGGCTTGTTGAAAAAATGAATCATTATTGCTTAGAATGACTTCAAATTGTTTAATGAAATGCAACCAATGGATCCAAGTCCTTAAGACCCTAATCTTGAACTGAGTTCAGGCTCAGACCTTGGATTAGAACAGTGTTGAGAGATAAAGGGAGAGAGAAAACACGAGTGCTCTCTTGCTTAAACTTCCCTGAAATGAAATGTTTGTGCATTTTGAAGACCAGTTTTGTGTCAATTAATGAGAAAGTAGACATTAAATGTACATTTGAGCAATTTCTCCTTTCAGTTTTGGATACTGCTGGGAGACACTAGATGGCACCTTCTGTTTGCTACGTGCATGGGGCCAGAAATAGGGCCCATCTGAATGCTGGTGAAAGCTGACAATTATTTTTGAAGCAACTGGTGCATCCATATGGATCCTTGCTGACGAAGGAGACAGAAATATCCTGGTGCTCCACATCCAGAAAAATGGTGGGGACAGAGTACCTATTAACTACCTTGTTTCTTCTTTTTATATCATCTCTGTGCTGTAGCTAGTGGGCAATGAAACACCCAATTTAGTTAAAGAGCAGGCTGTTTTCATGATGCATTTCAAGGAAAGGGTTTTCAGGAAAGCCGGACTTGGTGGCAGCTAGGAGTGGGATTCAGGCCAATAGCGTATAACTTATCCCAGTGTGAATGTGGAGTGTATGGATACGTGAGTCTGTAACTGCCTCATCAGACATCTGGTGTCATTCAGGGTGCTGTAAAGGATCCCACATAAAGTCCAGCCACTGCTCCTAGAAGGAGTGGGTTCTATGTATAGGCTGAAGATTCCAGCAAGGGATCATGAGGAACTAGCCAGTGATCACCAGTGCGTTTGCCAGTGACATGAATGAACATAATTGCAACACTGCAATGGTGCCCTTGTAGGAAGAAAATTTAGTCCATGACAAAGCTATTTTTTCTTAATTCAGGGGTGAGAAATCTCTGACTGTTCTCTTTAACAAGTTTCTACAGGCATATACCTTTTAGAAAGAATTCCACTGAATAGTTTGGGGAAAATCTGCCCTGAGCTAATTGTGCAATTTCTGCTCTGTGTTTATCATGGTGCAACCCCTCATTCTCATCATCCACAAGCAGGGGGATCATGACTGTGCTGTTCTGCAAGACATCTCAGGCACAGACCACTAGGTCTGCCTAAATCATCAGTCTAGTGCCCTGACATCAAAAACCCTCATCTGATCAATGTTTAATCCAGAAAGATTTGCAGAATCCTTGTTCCCCACAGAGCAGATACCACAAAGCCATAAACAACTTCTTTGCCCACTGCAAGTAAACCTTACCTTTAATACAAAAGTGGAAGTACGAGAAATTCAATGAAAGGTCTGAGAAAAGAGCAAAGAAAGGTCTAGGGCTGGAGCCAATGACTTGTCCTGTCAGAGCAGGAGCTGATTTGTAAGAAATAAAAGCCCAGAGGATGCTGGGGATTGGGCTATGTCAGTGTTACAGAGAAAAACAATGACCCTCTGTCCAGTGGTGCTGTCACTTTAACTTGGAAGGAAATTCCTTTCTATCCCTGGATTTGGTGACCTGTCATAGTCGGTTGAAGCTGAATGCCAGCAACCCACCAAAGCCTCTCTATGACTCACCTCTGCAGCTGGACAGGAGAGAGAAAATATAACAAAGGGTCTGTGAGTGGAGATAAGAACTAGGAGAGATCGTTCACCAAAACCTATCGGGGCAAAACAGACTCAAATTAGAGGTATTAATTGAATTGCTTGCTAACAAAGTCAGAGCAGGATAATGAGAAATAAAATAAAACCTTAAAAATACATTCACCCTTACCACTCCCTGCTTCCCAGCTCTACTCCCCCAGCAATGCAGGGAGACAGGGAATGGGGGTTATGGTCAGTTCATCACATGTTGTTTCTCCCACTGGTCAGGAAGAGGAGTCCTTCCCCTGCTTCAGCGTGGAGTCACTCCCACAGAAGACAGCTCTCCGTGAACTTCTCCAGTGTGAGTCTATCCCATGAGCAACAGCTCTCCACTGCAATGTGAGTCACTCTTCCATGGGGTGCAGTCCTTCAGGCACAGCCTGCTCCAATGTGGGTACCCCACAGGATCACAAGTTCCACCACAAACCTGCTCCAGTGTGGGCTCCTTTGTCCACAGGTCTGCAGGCCCCTGCCAGGACCCTGCTCCAGCACAGGCCTCCCCCAGGGTCACAGCCTCTTCTCAGACATCCACCTGCTCTGGTGTGGGTCTCTTCCATGCAGGGACACAGCTGCTTCACCATGGTCTGTACCACGGGCTGCAGGGAAATCTCAGCTCTGGCTCCTGGAGCATCTCCTGCCCTTCATTCTGCACTGACCTTGGTGACTGCAGAGCTGTTCCTCTCACATGCGCTCACTCCACTCTTCTCTGGCCACATCTACCTCTGTACAATAACTTTTTTCCCCCTTCTTCTTAAATATGTTATCACAGAGGTGCTACCACCATTTCCAATTGACCCAGCCTTGACCAGTGGCATGCTCATCTTTGGAGCTGCCAGGGACTGGCTCTGCTGGACATGGGGGAAGCTTCTGGCAGCTTCTCACAGAAGCCACCCCTATTGCCTCCCCACTAGCAAAGCCTGGCCACACAGACCCACTGTATCTGTCCAAGCCTGAACCAGTCGTCAAGACATAGAAACCAGCTTGCTAGAGGTTTTCAGTACCATCAATATACTCTGCCTGCCATTCTATTTCTGAAGCTAGACCATGCCTCCTGCTTTCAAGGAAGGAGGAAAAATAATAAGAAGTCAAGTTATACATTAACAAGAGAAAAAAATTGCCTTCCTGACCACTGCAAGCAACTGGTAGAAACCCTGAAACAAGGATTTAATTAGAAACAAGGTAAAAATCATTCAAATTTGCTCTGTCAAAAAATATCAATTTGGTCTCCTTTTAGAGCCCTTGCAATTCCTCTATTCACTCCTACAATCTCCATCTGACATGCATTAAATATAAATAAAATAATTCTACTACATTACCTTTATTGAATAAGATGGTTATTTTTCAGGAAAATAAAAGGTTGTGTGATAAAAGTTGCGCAGCCCCAACTAGCCTGGCCTTGAACGCTTTCAGGGACATTTTCAACTTCTCTGGGCAACCTGTTCCAGTGACTCACCACCCTCACAGTAAAGAATTTCTTCCTAATATCTAATCTAAGTCTACCTTCTTTCAATTTGAAGCCATCACCCCTTGCCCTATCACCACATGCTCTTTCAAAGGGCCCTCTCCAGCTCTCTTGTCAGCCTCCTTTAGGCACTGAAAGGTGCTATAATGTCTCCCTGAAGCCTTCTCTTCCCCAGGTTGAACAACCCCAAGTCTCTCAGCCAGCCTTCATAGGAGATGTTCTCCAGGCATCTGATCATCTTTGTGACCCTCCCGTGGCCTCATTCCAACAGATCCACATCCTTCTCATGTTGGGGGCCCCAAAGCTGGATGCAGCACTCCAGAGCAGGTCTCATGAGAGCAGAGTAGAGGGGAGAAATGCCTCCCTCAATCTGCTGGCCACGCTGCTTTGGATGCAGCCTAGGATATGGTTTTTGCATTGGGTAGAAGCATCCCTTGGCCACAGCCCCCTCACCTGCTCTGCTCTGCAGACACACTGAGCAAGTCCTTGATTCCTCAGCCACTTGAACCAAAGCACTTGACGCACAGCTCACTTGGCATCATCTCCTTAGTAAGTAAATGTGGCTGAAAAGCTTAGTAAATAATTTATTGTGTTGTCAGGACCTCACTAGCCAGGCCGACTAATATTTAGTGAAAATCATATTCCTGAGTTTGAAAGGCAGAATATTGTCACAGAATGAATGCCTGTGGCCAGCAAGGACCACACATCTCTCACAGGTGCTTAAACAACAGGTCAGCAGGAAGAGGCTGATCATTCTTGGGACTTGCGTGGATGAGAAGTTACTTGTGGGAGATGTTAAGACAAGCCCTTAAGTTCAGACCCCTGTTGAAAGCACTGACCTCGGTGGGTCTCCAGTCTGAGACACCAAGACCTAAGTTGTGCTGCAGGACATCTGCACAGCAAAGGTGGGATGAATGGGATGCCTATCTCCAACCAGACAAGGTGCTGTATCTTACATACGTGTTTCCCTTTTCTTTGGTAGAGAGAATGATGAAGTAAGAATGATGAGACATGAGTAGAGAATTTACACCTGAGAAGGAGGGTGGTGGATGTGAATATATCTGCAATGTTCAGTCTGATCTTTGAGTTCTGGGAGCCTTCTCATGACCCTGCTTTCAATGGTGATGCTTCTCTTCAGTTCCCTATTTCTCCTCTTGCTTCTCATGTTGCATTTGATGTTGAAAAAATATTGTACTTGTGTGAGGAATTAAAATCTGTGTTTTGAGTAGGTGATAAATTAGCAGAATTGGGTTGCATTGCAGTTTAATATTCTAAGAATTTGATAATCCACATGCAGTCAGTAGATGAACCCAGCAAAGAGCACCAGAATAGTATCTCACTGACATATCAAAGGCTGGCCTGGGATTGCTGCTTCTTCTCCTAGTACTCTCAGGCTTCTGCCACTGAAAAGCATAATAATAGCTTTTTAAATCATGTTTCATACCTCTAAAAGAGTCAAGATTAAGAAAAAGTTATTAAAAGGAAGGTATTAATGGAAAAAGGTGATTCACCAATTTCTGCAATGGTAAATTGTGTCTCACTAATCTATTAGAATTTTTGAATCTGCAAGTAATGCAACGTAAAAATGCAAAGCAGTGTAAAAAATTAAAAATCAATTAATTTTAATTTTCAAAAAGTGAGTTAAAAGATTCCTTAGAAGGTGTAAAAACATGTCTTGTTTCTGTTTGGAGAAGCAATTGGGATTTTTTGGTGTTGTCTGGGAGCAAAAGCCAAGAAATAGAAAATAAAGAATCAGATGAATTCATTTCCAACAAAGCAAAAGATTTGGAGTAGAGTACTCAAGTACTGATCTCTTGAATAATATTCTTGGAGCCTGTCATGAGGGGGAAAGGTTGTTTGGAGCTGCAGAGAACTGAACAATAGGGAGTAAAATGACAGGTGGAGCTCAGTGTCAACGAATGCAAAATACTACTAATTGGAGAGGGAAACATGATTTGCTTGTTAACCTTACACCATTCTGCCCATGTCAGGTTAGGAAGGGGACTTGGATGTGGTGGTGGACAGATGTGTATAGTCACGGTCCAAAGAATGAAACAAGTTCATAGGCAGTGAAGGCATGGACAAAGAAGGCAATGCTTTTATGTGGTTGGCAGTGTGACTCTGTGGGGCGGACCAAGTGCAGGACTGCATGCTCACAGTCTCAAGAGACAATCTGTGAAGCCGATCTATGTCAGCTTCAGCACAGGGTGATGGGAATGACTGGGAGTGTGTTAAAATATTCAGCAGAAACCATGTTTTAAAAGATTGAGATCGTCTGCTTTTGAAACAAGGAAAAGCGAGAGTACGATAGCAACATATAAAACAGCAGATGATCTGGAGAAGTGAATTTGGGTACTAAAGAATAAGGGAAAATCAATGGCTTAGACAAAGGAAATGCAGTTAATTGGAATGAGTTCAATTCTTATTTGGATAATTCAGTATGTATCTGGGTTTTGCTGCTCCAACCTGGGACACGAAACATCTGGGCTTACCCACTTTTTCAGTCATTGAGTCTCGCAGAGAGAAAATTACAAAGTGATAGGAGGGAATCTCATTGCCACAGAAAAAATAATTAGACCGTAAAAATCATTAACCCGGAGTTGTGTTTACTGTTAATACTCTATCAAGTGTTGATTGTGTGACTATACTGCAGAGTAAGAGAGCAGCCATAACCACTGCCCAATGATATAAATAAGGTCATCGTTGCTGTGAAAGAAAACATGACATGGATGAAAATGATGCAAAAGGTACTTTCATCTATAAGTGATAAAACTGAGCAGATTTTTAGACATAAACCATTGAGTAGTTTTTCTTAATTTTCTGGTACAAAAATGATTAAGAAATAAGTGTCTGTTAAAAAAATATATGCCCAGAAAGACACATTCCAAACTTCAGAAGCTGCTTGTGCACACTGAACTCACCTTAATACATTTTGGAAAGAGCAGCATTTTGCTTGGTATGAACCTACCTGCCAAGTACAGCCACGTGCAATATCTGCTTTCTGCTATCCAGTGGTCTCCATTCAACTTTCTTCCATGTTGTCATGGCAATAACACTGTTTTTGACACTGCCATTAATGAACTCTGAGGGTGAGAAAGGTCCTTCTCCAACAAAGAGTGACACCACCACAAAGTAAATTAAATTGCTCTGACAAGGTATCTATTGAGAGTGAGTTCACATGTCACTGGAGCTTTTAGGATCTTATTGATGACTTTGTGGCTGCCAAAAGTCATAAAGTACTGCTGTTGTAACAGGTTTACGTTTATAGACAGTATTTGCCTGCATTGTTTGATCGCCCTAATGCTGATATGTTCTGTCATTTTACCTTGACAGTTGTATTCACTATTACTCCTCTGTCAGTGAGTTAATGAAGGTGTGTGTGTCAGTAATCATTTCTTATCTCCAAGGAGGTATAATGTATATGCCATAAACACATAACTACGTGACAACCGATTACACTACAGTTAAGTGATAAGAGGAGTTGACAGGAGTAGCTGAGGATCAAAAAACAGGCATAGACCAGCACATTCTCCTGGGTGATAAAAGCTGAAATAAAGGTGGCCCAAACCACATGTGGATAGGCCCTTTTATAGCCAGTTTTCTGTCTGTTCATAAAAGGACCTTCCATCTACAGAAGTTATAAGAGACACCAAGAAGCCTTCTTTTAAAGACCATACATGAATGTGCATGGTGCTTTACATTGAAAGATCACCATCCTGCTGTGAGTGGCTCCCTGATTCTAAACCTGTAGTGCTGTCAACTCAGTTTATTGGCTGCATAGCAATATGTGAGTCTTATTTCCCCTGAACTAAGGAGCTGACATCAGTCTGTAGTTTTATTTTTCCTAGAAAGCAGAGGGAATGAGGTGAGCTGTAACAGACAGACTGACTTGCCATGGTTGCTCCTGGAAATGGCATAGGGGAGATGGAGGTGATAAACGCTGTAGGTTTGGATGAGGGGGTCCTCATCCCATCCCAGTCTCCCTGCAAGAGGTTGTAAGAGAGACTGGCTTTCCAGGACACTACAGAAGTTTTCTTACACTGTGTGGGAAGCTGGCTCTATCCGATTTTACACACACGGCACTCTTCTGTCTTGAGTGACTGCGTACCTCAGTGCAGGGCCAGCTGGTCTTGCAGGCAGTCACCATCCCTACAAGTGACACCTATACCTACAAGCCGAAAAAAGAAACCTTATCCTGCCCTGGCAGAGCACACGAGGACTGTCTGAGCATTAACTACTGCACAACGCTGCAAGAGCTTCAGGCCTTTGTGCCTATAATCTAGCTCGATCAAAAACACCACCATGCAATTTTTTTCTTTCCCAGTCACGGAAAAATTAGTAAAGCTGTGAGCAAATGTAATCCTGGGGGTATTTCTGAGGAAATATCTCAGAACTGTATAGTAGGGTACATGGAGCCATACTATTGTCAGCAGCAAAGTCATAAGATCCTAAAAGCTCCAATGACATGTGAACTCTCAACAGATATGCTCTCACCAATGCTGGTGTTTTGAAGTCCCTGTTACTGGGTGACTCACAGGTACTGTGATAAACAAGCAGCTGATTTGGGATTGTTATGGCACAGCCATAATAAACATCTGGACAATGCCCTTGACAACATACTTTAATCTTGTTCAGCCCTTACCTGGTCAGGCAGTTGGACTAAATGCTTGTTGTAGGTCCCTTCCAGCTGAAATCTATTCCATTCTATTCTATTCTAGCCCAGCATAGACTTCTTTCTGCCAAAGAGGTTGTCTGTGATAAACAGTGTGAACTGCTCGGCTAGTTATCTGGCTACCAAGTGCTGGGCAGTGTAGGCAAGAGGCATCCACCATAGATCCGTAAGAGATGTCACAAATACTGAAGTGTCCTTCACCAGCAACAAAACTCTTCCTTATTTTTTTGAACACATTTCAGCTCTTCGACTATCGACTTGTTTACAATGAAGACTCCTGTGGGGTCCTTACTATTCTTCTGCTGTGAACCAGCTCACCCAGAACTGCCAAGGGTTGTCCAAGGGTTGTCCAAGGGTCAGATGTATAGGTACTGTTTCATCCTTCTTCAGTCATATTGTGCAGATCCTTCAAAAGTTTCCATATTCTGCCTTAAAGCACCTTCATGTTATTGTGACTGGTGCTGGAAAAAAAATTAAAACCAGGTGAGCCATGGATTTCAAGGTGCAATCTAATCAAGAGTAAGTCACTCAGCTTTACTGAGCTTCGCTCTCTCAGCTTAGCTAAAAATCTGTACGGAAAGCAACACTGCACTGACGACTTGATACTGCACCTGAAAACTCCTTTTGTCAGAACAGCTAATGCAGTGTACCTTAAGTGGGCTTATGGATGGGTTGCAAAGGAATTTAAACACCCTTCGGTGCATCACTATAACTTTACAAAAAAGATGTTGATAAGGAGTGTGCAATATCTAACTAAATAATGCCATTGCAGGCATCAAGAATAAATTCTCATTGTTAAAGAAATATCATGACTCATAACTAGAGTTGCTTTTCAATTATTTGCTTAAGGGCTAGAGAGTACAAAAGATATTCATGACACACTTCAAATTCTTGTTGCTTTTTTCATTTTATTTTTGGTTGAACACATCAACCTCAGAAAAACTATGCTAATCTCTTTCACTGGAACTGATCTGCCCTCAGTCTTTGTGTGTGGCTGACAATGCTGGTAACCCCCATTTCGAAAAATAAACACGTTATCAGCACACACAGGAGGAAGCATCTGAAATCTCATCTTTGTCTTTCTATTTGGTCTTCCAGTGAGATTGTTTTGCTCATATAGAGACTCACCCCTTTTAACGACCTTGCAGGAACTGCTAAAATGCTCTGTCATGTGCTTCTTATGTAAGTAAGGCTCCATTTAATAACTTGGTTCCACCCTGAGTGCACATGAAGAAATTCAGCATGAAAAATGGTGAGAGAAGACAAAACACATCATGTAGTTCTGGTAGCAAAACATGGTTTTGCTTTCTTGGTTCATTGTACCAGCAAGCCCACCCTTATGCTAATTTGCTGTTTCTTTGACATATGAAAAAAAAATTGAACTGAAAAGTAAATAATAAATCCAGTACCTCTTTTCTATTTCCTTTACAGGGACTATGTTTGTTCTTTATGACAGGAATGGCTTTTTATAGACCAAATTTATACTTCTGAATTCAAATTCAGAAGGATGAAAAAGAACATAAAAAGAAAGATTATGCAAAAAAAATGAAATTATTTCTTGAAGCCTCAAATATTATACAAGCTTATATTTTAATAGAATGAGGAAATAAAATCAGATAAGACAGGATGCTCCATGTATGACTTATCATCAGGATTTCAGCAGTGAAGGTTCAAGTGAGCAGGTAATAGAGGTTAACAGCCCAAGCGGAAAAGCTTTGGGTCTGCTGGAGATAACAGCTGGACATCAGGTGACAATGTACTACTGCTAAACAGTGAATATCCTACCCAAGTATCTAAACAGGAGCATAGTCTGCAAGATGTGTGAAATAATCCCATCCTCAGGACTGGAAAGTCCATAGACGTATGTTGGATATATGGGATCTCTTGGAATCACGTATCTAGGTCTCACAAGGAGGTAGAGCAGAAGAGACAAAGAGGTGTGGCCAGGATTTCAGAAAACATGAAATGGTCTCATTCAGCCAAGAGCTGGAAAGGTTTTGGGGCCATGTGAAGGACCCGAGAGCTGTCTCAAAGGGTACAGCACAAAAAAGAAGGGGTCTCTGACTCAGGGCAGGTTTGGAGCACAGTCTCTCCGAAGAGCTGAAAGAGACAAGGAAAAAGCCCCTGTGGCCTTCAGCCGGCTTTGCCCCGGGGAATTTCTTTGCTTTCTGTCATATAAACTGCTGGGTAGTTATAACCTGGAATGTGGCTGAGAAAGCAGTGTGAGAGGGCCCATCGTGCTGTGGCCCGGCAGTGGCTGTCCCCAGGACTGACAGAAGAGCTCGGTCTTCCAAAGTGCATCTGGCATGTCTATGCCCACTTCATCCTCCTGCACAATCCATCACAGATAAGCTCTCTTTTTGATTCAAACCTTCCAAATCTTGACAGCAACTTAAAAATCACAAGAACCTTGAAAAAAATGCATTTAGGTTGCTTACTTTTTGGTTTTCAAGTGTTATAGACAATGTCTGTACTGTTAGCTCAGGGCACACAAGCCTGCTGCAGTCATGTTCCTGCTTGACTTAGATACCAAGTGTTCTGCTTTTATCCACCATCACAAGACAGTTCACTGGTCCTTTTTTTTTAAAGGTAATGAGTGTTCACCTGTCTCATGAGGACCTCAAATCTCAAGTTTCATGACTTGAATATTCTTTATCTAAAGTCCCCGCGTACTGTATCCTGCGCATTTCTTTTAAGTTCTCCCACTGAGTTAAATCTGAATGGTACGTACCCTCAACTCAGCAAACAGGACACTCATGAGTCCAAGTTCATTCTTATTCAGTAAAAGTCCAATTCTACGCTAGACTACAACCTGTGTTTGAGAGTTTTGTTGGATACGGAGAAATTTTGAAACTGACACTTTTTCAGAAACAGCCTCCAGCTGCAGAGCAACAAATTGCTTTGTGTGTTGACTGTATTTTTGTCTCCCTCATTTAAACTTCAGTTTATTTCTTTGTCTGCCCTTAGGTTTGAACCTTTCAGAGTAGAGATCATGTTCGCTTGAAGGTACCTTGCACAGAGCTACTAAAGGTGCACAACTGTACAAATACAACAGCAGCAATAGCTTTAACTAAAGACAATGAAAGCACTTTCTATCCTGATTTAAAATCATCATAGAAATAGAAAGGAATGAGAGATTGACCAAATAACGAGAAAGGGCAAGCCATTCATCATATATTTAAAATTATTGTGGTACTTTAACAAAAACCTGTCTTGAATAAGAAAATTTGAGTATGTACAATTAGAAAGCAATGTAAATCCCTTAAGTAAAGACCCAGGTTGAAAGAAACAGGTAAAATATGAGTCAGAAGGATTTAATTTATGCAAATAATCAGGACCAGATTATAGCATCCTAAATTGTAAATGGAAGTACTTAATGAGTTTACTGAATCCCTAAATTATTTCTGAGTTGTTCTGGTGAGTCAGGAAGGTAATGAGCGCTGGGCAAGAATGTGGGAGTTGTCTACGTTCATATATATTTGTGAGATTGAGGCTGTTGTGCTGCTGGTAGTCAGACAGTGGATGTGCCTGTTTCTTTGAAGTTTATTTTCTTTCATTTTCTCATAGACAAGGATAAAGTCAGTGGGGGACACTTTAAGATGAAAAGCTGAAGCTCTTAAACTCCAAAGTTTTGAGGAGCTGTGAGGAAGTTACTCATAGCCGCAGTCCTGCAGGACTCCAGGGAGACTGGTACATGTGAAATGAAGGGTTACTGACACAGATGGGCTCTAAGAGATATGAAAGAGCCTTCCTGAGCTCCTCCAAAGCAGCGTCTTAAATCCCATGCCAATGCCAACAGAGCTTGCGTGTGCTGGTTTCGGTGAGACACTGAAAGAGTTTGCCTAGAGAAGCTGTGGATGCCCTGTCCCTGGAAGTGCTCAAGGGCAGGTTGGTTGGGACTATGAGCAACCTGGTCTAGTGGAAGGTGTCCCTGCCCAGGCAGGGGACCTGAAACTAGAGGATATTTAAGGTCCCTTCCAAAGCAAACATTCTATGATTTAATGGCTATTATTTCTGAGGCAGTACTTTGCACCTCTTGTTCTTATTGTGCCATCTGCCACCAGTAGAACAGTTGTGAGGTGGAGGGGACACATGTAACAGGTTACAGGCACAATCTGCTTTTAAACAAAACTTTTTCCAGTAGGTTTTAAGGGCAAAACCTCTTGGGGACTGCCAGTTGTCTTGCTAAAGCTCTTCTACAGGCAGGATAGTAAAACAGAGGGCAAAACTCTTCTATCTTCCCCATCACACCCATCAGAGCAGTCAGTGTCCCTTTATTTGAAAGGACATGTTCTTCACAGCCAGAGTCTGTGTTCATGGAGGCTGACTCTATAGTGACGTGTTTGTGATTCATTATATAAGTGATAGTGACTAATGTCATTTTGCATGTCATCAAGGGATTAAACACAATCCACTTAGTACACACAAGAAACTCCACTATAAAGTCATATTTGTGATTGTTGCTGACGACAAATGTTGGCTTCTAGTGTCAGACAAATATGAGGGCTTCCTCGGGCCTGCCTCTTTCCTTGAAATACCCAATTAATTAGCATTTTGCCTACAATAAGCAATTCACAAAAGTAAGCCTCAGACAGGCATTACTGCCTGTGTTAAATAAATTACTGTTCATCCTTTGTGCCTCACCATGTTATGAAAGTAAATCTGCACGCACGTCTTTTCAGAATTGTAGCCTCTTAAAACTCTATTAGTGTGGAAGTACCTAAAATCAAGGAGAAAGGTAGTTAGAAATGCAGGTCCCAAACACAGCAAAACAAACCAGCAGTGTCTGAGTGCCATGTTCATTCGGGTATTGATTGGTGTCAAAAGGACTGGAGCCTTGTGGAGATTTGTTGTTTTTTGGGATCACCCAAGTTTGTTTATTTCTGAAATAGGAGTGTGTGGTAGAGGGAGACGTTCTCTGGCACAGCTCCTGCCATCCTCCTTTGAACATGGGGAAGAGTCCCAGGGAGCTTCTTAAAGTTTTTGAGACTAGAGGACCCCATCCTGCTTTTGAATCAAAATTTTGAACCAGTACTGAATTACAGGGGTTGTACAAACAGTTATTTGGATTCAGAAAACAATGTGATTCACAAAGCAAGCACTCTCTGGACTGGATATCTTGGGAAAATGTAGAAAAAACTTTGTCTAGTCTGTTTCCAGCTACTAGGTCCCAAGAAAGGGAAAGGGCTTTTTCCAGATTTGCACTGGGAGATGTCTAGGAATAGGACACCTCAGTCCACAAGCAAATGGCCTGGATAAACAGACTGCGTTATATGGGAAATCAGACTAAATCAGACTGTTCTTCTCTTTATCGTTCTTTTTATTCATTATTTTGAATGAAAGAATGAATGATTGTGCATAACTTGTATATTCATTTACTCATCATAAATAATTTAAGCCATGACATTAAAATTATCTCTTTTTTTTTATGAAAGGAAACACAATATATAAATTAATATTTTGCATTTCAGAATCCTCATGCAGTCTGTTTTTGCTTGATACTTGTAAATGTCCTTTTTATTTTCCTTCACTCTTTTGGACAGAGCTAACCAGGACTTTTTTGTCTCTCTTTACCCTAGCATACTTAGAACTGATGCTGCACATTCTAGATGTGTGGCTTTTCCCCCTCTCTCCCTTTCCACTACAGCTTTTTCCTTTAACATCGTGGCTAAAGGTAACCTCTGGGTAGTTGTCTGCACTGCACATTAACGAATTTCTGTCCTTTAGCAGCGGTACTGTAGGGCCAAGCTCAAGTGTGGCTCCTCATTTTAAAACCCCTGTTTTACATTCTCATTCTGTTCTTCTCTATCACTCAGAGTGTTAGCTGCAAGGAGGCTTTTGTTTGAGCCTGGGCAGCTGCCTCCTGGCAGGAGGAGTTTTGAGCAGCTGACCTGCCTGTGTTCATTGCTTGGTTAAAAAACTCCTCCATTTTCATATGGGTGGAACCAGAGGGAAAACAACTTTGGCTCTGAAAGCATCCTCAAGGAGTTCAGAATTGTTCTTCACTCCGGTCAGAAAATAGAGCAAAACAACAACAACAGAAAAGCTTTCTCAGATGTGAATACTGTACTACTCTGTGCCCAGACACAGCCTTCGTATTGTTCTTGCTCAAATAAAAATGCATTCACAGTGCACTTACTGAATGCAACTGATGTGACTCTGGAGAGGGGGGTCTTCCACTGGGTCCTGGGGAGGAGAAAACCCCCCGACCATCTGCGCTGTGAGCCCTGTGCCCTGGGGTCCCCTCTGCCAGGTGGTCCTGGGACTGTGACATGGCAGCAGGCCTGCTCAGGAAGCATTTTGGAAACAGGATTTATAATTTCATTTTTTTTCTGAGTGTTTAAGCAGCACAGTTTTCTCTGTTTAAGGTGCGGGTACTGACTTCTGCGGTGCTCACCATTCTTCCTAAAGTCCTAAGGTCCACACTGCTTCTCCTCTCTGAACCTCCTCCTATGATGGCCTGTGGCAAACAGGAGGAGATGCCTCCTGCGAGGCACCTCAGAAAGCAGTGTAATGATTTTCCTAACATTAGACTGATGTGAAGATATTGCTACCAGTAGGCATCTCAAAATGGTATCCAACAGCCCAGAATAGATAAAAGAGTGTTACTGTAGTGCAATAAAAACACCCCACCTTGTCCTCTGTCATTCTGTATATTGTGTGCATGCTTGGTTTCCTTGGAGCCCAGAAATCTGATGTTAAAAAAGACGTCACATAGGCATGTGTATGCTTCTGTTTCAAACCACTTATTCACATCAGAAAGAAAATGTGCTTTGGAAAGGTTTAGTCCCATTAAAAGAAAAGATTTTACTGGGGGCAGGGGGGAGGAATTGTGTTTGGCAGTCTGCAACATTTGATTGCTGTAATGGTAGTGACGGCAGTAATCTTTTATTTTTCCTTGCTGGTAAATGGAAGTATCCAGCAAAGATAAAAGGTTACCAGCTGGGATAACTATTCTCTAATTAGTACTGCAGATTTTGGGGGGAATTTAGAAATAAAGTGATGCAGACTCTTAAATTTGCTATAAATAAATCTAAACAGGAACGAGAGAAGTACTCAACCTATGAACCGCAGCACCTAATCTGAGAGGGCTGCTCTGCCATTTGGAGCAAAATACCACTTGACTTCATTGCAGAGGGAAGAGAAGAAGCTTGTTCCGAGAACCACCATTTCCAAAAATCAATTTAGTCGTGAGCTTCTTACTCAGATCAAGTGCTCCTGAGCTAGTTGGTCAGGGTACGTGGCTGGTCTAGTCACAGAGTGCAGAGGTACTAAAGCTAATTTACACTTAGATAACTCAAGAACTGGGAAAAGATTAGGTATAGGAGGACAGACAAGCAACAGTGTTGGTTGATTCTCGCAAATAATTCTGTCAAGAAAGATTTTTAGCTTAGAAACTACTAATTGTGAAGCATGAGGAAGAAGGAACATTCCTGTAGGGGAGCATCACTACTCTGGAGAGATGATCAGAAAAAAATAAAGCAGCTAAACTTATCTGTGGACTGAAATTACGGCAGCTGAGTAGCTGTGCATCCGCAGATCAGATGCCTCTGCCTTGGGGGAGCAAGAATGGATCAGCAACAGCTTTAATTTTCTGATTTCAATGCCTTTGAGACCCCACCCCAGCTATCAGTGCTAATAAATCACACCAACACCTCAGCCCATGCCCCCCTTGAGCTGTTGCCAATATTCTGTCAGTGAACATCTACGTCTTTCCCAATGCAATCAGCTGGTGACAAAAGCTGAAAGCCCAAGGATGACTGCTTCCAGAGAGGAGATGTAGGGCAGCTGGGACAGTTTTTGCACTGTCATCAAGCAACTTGTCTGAGCAGACATGCTTAAACATCTAGGAAACCTGGCAGATATATTCCTGAGCTCACCTGTACTAGTGGAGATGCAGGGCAGACAAGGAGGACCAGGGTTCTGGAAGGGTGTGCACTCATCTGTTTCTTCATCTCTTCCTTTGCCCCCCCACGTTCTTCTGAAGTGATATGCTTGCAGATGAGGGCATTTTTGCCCATTTGTTGTCAGCAAAAACTTCTGGAGGACTAGATAAAAATCACTGCTGGGCAGTGTTTGGAGCACAGCTGCAGCCCAAAGAGCTTGTGATTGCCTTCCTATCGCATCAACTCAAAGCCAGTGAAGGCCATGCAGGGACTGCTCAGGATGACTCACAGGGAGTCCACAAAGAAGCTGCAGCCCTGCGTTGGTTGCCTCCTTGCATGCTGGTAAGGCCATGGTGGACAAGACCTGCAGCTGCTGGAAATTTATTATTCTTCACACATATTTGGGGAGCAAAGATAAGTCTGGATTGCACTGCAAAAAACCCTTGAGGCTGCTTATCATCAGACCATGCCACTGAGTGCTAATCAGAGCATCTTCTTTTAAATGTCTTAGTCTGCTATTTTTAGGCTCTAAGTAGGGTGAAAAAAATTTACTTTTGGTCAGACAGGAAAAACACCTGAAAAAACAAAGTGGCAGAGAGGGGCGTTCTTGGCCCCAGGTTTAGGCTGGCAGTTCTCAAAATTTTTTCCACTGTGAGCCCCTCAGCAAGTGGGTTTTTAAATATAGTAGGCCTCAGAGGACAGAAGGGCTTGAAACTTGTTCTCTTCATGGGTGATTTGCTACAGTCCTAAAAGCTATTTACCAAGCAAAATAATACCACCCACACTTTGATGTCCATGCCTGTCAGATAGTCCAAGTGGCCTCAGAACTCCAATAGCTCCCTCTCCCCTGTCCAGTTTCTCACCTCCTCTATTCAGGAAGCAATAAACACTGGAGCAGATGTGACCCAAGCACACAGAATTATCCAACCAGCAGTTCTTGTGCAGCCAATGTCCACCCCAACCTGGTGAAATGCTTTTTAAATAAAAACAAATTTAATTCTCAGAAATCCCAGGAGATCCAAATGCACCACGGGCCAGGGGGATGCCAAGGTAGACAAAATGTGATGGAGTATGGCAAAGCCTCTGAGTAATCTCTGTGCAGAGGGCTAGACCATCTGACCTCTTTAGGAGACCCAGTTTGGGTTTCTTTTCTTGCAGGTGGTGTTACAGAAAGTTGAGCACATTTAAAAACTCTTAGAGTGATTCTCTTTTATAGGTGATTGACACCTATAAAACAATCCAAGAATTTACTGGCATTTAGACCACACAGCATTAACAAAAGGCTGATGTGGTTTCTGCCCACTGTGCTATTTCCTGAGGAGACACTGGCTTTTTGTACACTTCTGGAACAGTCAGCATGAATACAGCCCCTGTGGAGAACACATTACTGTCCCAGGATGAATGGTTGGGTTCAAATTGTCTTTGTCTGAAACCAGCCTTGATATCCAGGAAATTAGGGTTCTTGGCTACTCCTGCGCCAGAAACAGTCAAACCCACATTGTGCTGATAAGCAGTATCAGTTGCTGTATCAGAATGTGCCAATGCAGCACTTTTTGCTGGATGGCCACATTGCACAGGAGGGCTGAGCTCAGCTCCTGTGCCTCAACTCCTCCAAAGGCTGTCCCCACTGCTGGGCCTGCAGCAGGGCTTTATGCATTTATGGGAAAAGAGTGAGCATCCCGAGCAGCCACTCCTGCAGGGTCCGAGACCTTCACGCAACTGCCTGGCAGGAGGTTGTGGCGAGGTGGGGGTCAGCTTCTGCTCACAAGCAACAATAGGATAGGATGAGAAGAAATGGCTTCAGGTTGTGCCAGGGGAGGTTTAGATTGGGTATTAGGAAAAATTCCTTCATGGGAAGGGTGATTAAGAACGGGGATAGGCTGCCCAGGGGAGTAAGTTTTTGAGACTCAATCCCTAAAAGTGTTTAAATGACTTGCAGATGTGTCACTTAGGGACATGGTTTATTGGTTGACTTGGTAGCGCTGGGTTTATGGTTTATCATATTAAAGGTCTTTTCCAATGTAAAAAATTCTCTGATTCTTGCAGATCTTCCTGAAGTGTGAGGAACTCTTCTCACATTAAGTTCACAATGCAAATCTTGAATGGATCTTGCTGATGCTGTAGAGACACTTGCTACTTCACCATTTTGACCACCCCAGGCAGCAGTTTAATTTTTCAATTCTGACACCAGAAAAGTAAAAAAAACCAACACGGTATCTATGACCCAAACCAGGGCAGCCTGGCTGTCACTGTGATTAAATGCAGTGAAGGATCTGATCCTATTTTTGGAAAAGACTTTTTCAGTCTAAAACATGAGATAGCCAAGACTTTGCTTTTGATACATTTTAAATAAGAAACCAATCACAATAGTTTTTATGACTTCCTACTTCAAAACAACATTAGTAAAGAGAGAATGTCTATCCGCCGATGCACAATTCATATTTGGACCCACAGAAATAAGGTCAACTTGACAGGCAAATCACTACTATAGGTGTCTCTGGCAAGCAGGACCTTCAGGGACTGAATTTAGCAAGGTAAAAGCTCCCTGCTGTCAAGATCTTTTGTACAGCAAGTTTTGAAAGTTTAGCCTAATATTAAAAGTCAATACTCCATCTAGAGTTTAATGTCTTATCTGTAGAATAAAATACATGCCAGGGAAGAAAAAAATCCCAATCATATTTGTAGATTTATGAGATTTCTGCAGTTAGTCACGAAAACTGCTGGTGCTGTGTTTTCCCCAGTGCAGTGCAGCATTGCTGGGATGGTGGACAGTAGCATCTCTGCTAAAAGGGATGCGTCACTGCACATGCAAATCAACCCCCTCTGTTGCAGTTCCGCAGTCCCATGCCCAGTTCCTCTTCTGCCCTCGATATGCGTTGGGTTGCTGCCATCATTCTAAATGTTACCCTTACACTAAGCTATATGTATGTACAATTTTAACAATAAATTGCTACATTTATTTATGCAACTTATGGAAACAATAGTTTGACTGACATTTAGGGTACTTTGGAACTTGGTGTTTATAGCTGAAAATGAACAAGTTAAGAGTAGTCACTGAAAAAGAGAAGTGCTTATCCTTAAATAAAAGCAAAGTCTGCTTAGACCTGGGCTTCTTGTACCATTAGCCCTTCTAGAACAGTAAAAATTTATTCTCTCCCTTATTACTGCCTGTATTAAATATGCTACTAAAATATTTATGGTGTCTCAGTTACAGTGCCACCATTAAGGTAGTCCATATAAAAGCATCACCTGCAAAAATTAAAAAAGTCTGTGTAGAAGGATTACCACCATTACCACAGCTTAATTGAAGTGTTAACTTGGTGCCCAGGGTAGAAAATTAAATCTCGCTTCTCTGCATTTAGAAAAATAGAATTCTAGACACTTCAGTCTTGGTTTCTTCTCAACTTTTGCTATTAATTGGAACAAATTTGAAAGCTGGTGCTTTGAACAAGATTTCAAGGAGATACATTTTTCAACCTCCTATGGTTTGGGGATACTTTTGATAGTGTTCCAACAAGTTATCCACATTTATTTTTACCTATGCATCTGCTCTTGTAACTGCAAACTAAGGAAATAATTTCCTAATTTACACATTTTCATTTACAAAACCATGTGATTTCCATGTGTCTCTGTACTGTCAAGTATTGTATATTTTTCTTCATTATACCCTCATATCTTTCCTGTTTCATCCTTCATCATGTACACTGGAGTGTCTCACAGGCTACATATTTAATTCTCTTCATGTAATTGGTTTCTCATTCACTGTAAATATGGACTTTCTTGTCCATTCTGAATCAATTCTCCCCTGACTGATAGGAGATTAACCAATGTTAAATGTTTGTTTCACCATTGTAAGAGACATCGGTGAACTGATTTCTTACTATAATTGTTTAAATTGACATAATTATTTAAAACTACACTTAGGGGATTCTCCTTTCCAGGATTTTCGGTATAAACATTAGTGATTGTTTGCCAGTCTTAGGTAGAGGTTAAGCAGAGGGCAAGAAGTTTTATTTCTTGCTAAGGTTCCCCTAGAAAGAAGGGGCATAAAGAAGGCTAAACCACAGGATTTTAAAATGGTGTGTTATTTGTATGACAGAGGAAGGAGTTGTAAGACTATGAGCAACAGTGCCCACCAAAATCATCTGTCCTTGAGCACATGGGCATGTAGACAGGTGGATGTTTCCATGCACACAGATGCTGATGCCCAAATCTCCCTCACGCAGCCTGCTACAATACAGCTTCTGCATCACAAACAAATGGGAAGCACACTGTTACTGCCAGGTTGGGGCACGTATTTTTGGCATGTCGACCTTCTGTGGTTTGCTTTATTTTGCTGCCGGTTTTGAGGGGGCATGGTGCTGTGGGGCAACTGACACAGACGTAACTGTGCAGTAGCACATTCTTCACAGTAAAGCCGAATGGTTCATCCCATTGTTACATAGAAAGGAAAGATGTTGTGCATTGCTGGAATGCAGCCAGCTCTCAAGTCAAGATTAGCATCCTGGAAACAGCAAACACTGGCAGCTGCGTACTTCTGAACCCAGTAGCTCTGTGCAAAGCTGGCAGTATGCTCTCGGGCTCTGCTGACACCACAGAGCAAGGCAGACAGGGGCCCATCTGCAACAGGACATGAGTGCAACGTGTGCATCCCCTCCCCATTCCTGAAGGGGATCATCCACCAGGTCTGTGATAGGGGTGAGTGCTGTGATGGAAACATCTGCCCTGATTCTTTTAGTGCAGGAGGGATGCAGACCTGGTTTGTGCAGAGGTATCCCTCTCTTTCCCAAGTCTGGGAGGCCACAGGCTAAACAAATTGTGGAAATGTCAGAAGTGAAAAGCTCTGTTTTGTGAGGTGCTGGATTAACACCCCCAGTAAGACACTCAGAGCGATGGAGAGTCATAAGAGCTACCTAGTAGGCTGTCTGTTGTAAAAGTGCATCCTAAGTTTGGGAAACTGCATAAAGCAAAGATTTTAGGTAGTGGTTTTATTCAGAGCAAGAAAAAATATCTGCAGTTAAGTGATCCTTGTCAAATTAAATGATCCTTGGGAAAAGTCTATGTATTACACTCTCTCCGGTGTAAAATAATCAGCCTGTCTTATCAAATGCACTTAACTGTTCAGTTTTGTCAGCCCAAACTGGAGGCAGGTTTTCTGAAAATTTTATATTCAGACTTACTGACTCTACTGGCTGAACACTGATTGTACAAGGGCAGGTTTGTTGACAACACCAAGCTGTGTGGTGCAGTTGATACAGTGGAGGTAAGGAATGCCATCCAGAGGGACCTTGACAGGTTTGGGACATGGGTCTGTGGGAACTTCATGAAGTTCCACAAGGCCAAGTGCAAGGTCCTGCACCTGGGTTGAGGCAATCCCAAGCACAAACCCAGGCTGGGGAATCCAGATCAAGAGCAGCCCTGAAGAGAGAGAGGGCAGGGACTTTTCATTGATGAGAAGCTCAACGTGTCTTGGCAATGTGAGCTTGCAGCACAGAAAGCCAAACGTATCCTGGGCTGCATGAAAAGCGGTGTGTGACCAGCAGGTCGAAGGATGCAATTCTGCTCTTCCCCTCTCTCATGAGACCCCACCTGGAGTGCTGCATCCAGCTCTGGGGTCCCCAGCACAAGAAGGACATGAACCTGTTGGAACAAGTGAAGATGAGGGTCACAAAGACTATCGGGGAGCTGGAGCACCTCTCCTATGCAGACAGGCTGATGGAGTTGGGGTTGTTCAGCCTGGAGAAGAGAAGGCTACGTGAAGACCTTAAAGCAGCCTTTCAATAACTAAAGGGGACCTGAAAGAACACTGGAGAGGGACTTTTTATTAAGGCATGTGGTGACAGGACAAGAGGGACTGGCTTTCAACTGAATGACAGTAGGTTTAAATTAGAAATCAAGAAGAAATTCTTTACTGTGAGGGTGGTGAGGCACTGGAACAGATTGCCCAGAGAAATTGTGGATGCCCCATCCCTGGAAGTGTTCAAGGCCAGGCTGGATGGGGCTTTGGGCAAGCAGGTCTAGTGAATGGTGTCCCTGTCCATGGTAGGAGGGTCTTTAAGGTGCCTTCCAACCCAAGCCATTCACTGATTCTAGGATTGCCCAAACTTACGTAAAGGTTTTATAATTAATGGAGTTGCTGAACAATCAAGCAGGACATCAATGGACAACAAAGAGAAAAACTCTCCTACCTCCTGGATAAAGATCACTATCTTTTAAGACAAGAATCCTTGCTACGACAAAAAGGATGCCAAAAACCCCAGTAATAGCTGTGAGGAAAAAAATAACGGACACAAAATGCCGAGAAAACCAGCTTGATTTGAATTGCTTTGAAAGTAGTCCACCTGGCTTTTAATCAGCAAAGGCCAGGTCTGAAGTCAGGGCTAGATGTACAGGGATGCCAAGGATGAGCAGGGCTCTTTTCTGACCCCCATGTATACCTTCTCCACAGGAAGGGAAAATTTGTGAGACTGATGGTCATAAGAAGCTCCCCTCAAAACCTTTGGGACTGACCCAGCCTGGGGCAGTAAACATCAGGGAGAAGGAGGAGAAGCTGCTTGTTAAAAACCAGAACAACTCATGAAAGTCAGGAGAAGATTTACATGAGGTTTCTCAGAACCAGGGAACACATTATCTTTCACTCAAAGACCCTGAATGCAATGAAAATTATCCTGTTTTCTTGACTCATCTGCACTTTCCTCTGCAGCAGAGTGAAGCTTTCAGTGAGAAAAAGCAAAACCACTTTACAAAATGACAACCATATTGAAGCTCTATTGCCTTCAGAAAAGGCTGTCACCGATTAAGCTTTATGCCTTACAAAGCCTAACGTTGGTATTGAAAGAGTCATTGAATCCATACAAATGCATCACATGGTAATACTTGTTATAAATCTCAGGTCAAAAACTGAAGAAAATAAGTAGACAGGCAGCATCTTTCAGGACTATTTTTGAACATAATTTAGATACTGTAAGTAGTGTATTTTCAAAAATGCATTTTATTGTAAAAACCACTAGTATATAATACTATTACTCAAATAGCGGTGATGCCTTGATGTAGCTACCTGAAAACAGAGGCTAGACAAAAATAAGAGAATAAAAGTAGCTATTTATTTGAAGGGCCTTCAAAGGTACACCCTGGGCAGTCAAAAGGTTACACTCAAGATGAACGCTGGGTCACTAGTTCTTCACACTTTTATAAGTTTGGTCCATTTGCATATCAGGGTTAATTCTCCAATTATAACTTCAGTTAATGATGTAATTACCTCAGGCTTGCCCCTCCTCTTCAAAGGTTTTTAGTTTACACATTTTGGGGCCTGGGACAACAAGGTGTCCTTGAAGAGCAAACCTAGAGAGGGTTTGTTATGTCTAACCAGCATGAGAGAACCAACAGCTAACAAGCCACATGAAACTTCAGAGTTACCCACTAGGCAGTACAGGATTTAAAAATATAAAAGTTAAAACCTGACACAGTCTGTGCTTTAATTAATGTTTCCCCGGATGGGGGAGAGTTTTAGCGTCTTTGCCAGGAATTCAGGAGATGAACGGGAACTTTAACAGTCTCTGCTTTCAGATAGTTGTTTATTAAGTTTTATCAGAGAAACAGAGTCACTTGTGTGACCCAGGCATAGCACAGCGCAGAGAATGCAGGAGAGCCCGCATTATCAAGATTAGACAGTCTTTTTAAAGGTAAATTATCCAATAAAAATGTAAAGCGAAAGATATTTTCACTTTTCCACCAATGTTCAATAAATCACTTCATCACGTACACAGGAACTGCGGAACTTTTTATCCAATCACCTTAAACTACTTCTACTGCAGAATATGGAGTAATAGAAGAAGAAGAAGAAGCCTGGAGAACAACAACAATCTTCCATTTTGAAGTTTTTTACTTTTTATTTATTTACTATATTAACAAACCCAAAGACCCTAAATTTTCACCTTGTGATAATCTTACATAACATTCTATCATCTAGTTCACACCAGTGTAGATTTTAACTCTTCCCAAAGGGTAGGTAATTTTCTCCATGGACGAAGGTCAAAAACAGTGTTGTCCAGGGGGGTAGAATCCTTCAAAACATGCAGAGAGATATTCTCTGCATTCTGGATTCCAACAAAACCTAAGGCATCAGTGGAACAAAAGTTATAAATATTCATCATCATGGCAAAAAGACAAAATTTACAAACAGTTTTAGCCTATGTGAAATTTAAACTGTTCCACTAATTTACAGAATCAGGCTCTTACATTTTCAAAACAGATTTCAGAAACACCACAAGAGAATTTGTGCATTCATCCATGTAGGAAAGAGAAAGGAGAATCATCTTTATGTATGTGACAGCACTGTTTTCTGGATGCCTGGTGCCTGTTGTGCTTAGAAATGGCTGCCTATGCCAATTCAGAGCTGCTCTGGAGCCCTGCATGCATGCGTAGTTCCATTAGTATGTCTAGATTGTTCTAAATTTTGGTTACAGTCCACTGATAATACTAAATTACTCTTTTGCAAAGTAGGAAGATATTTTCTGAACAGGCAGCAGCATAGACAACTCTGACTCAGAGTCTCATTGGAAAATATCGAGTCATTTATCTCTACTTCTTTGCTTCAAATCTGATTGAAGTTGATAGCAAAACCCCTTGATCCTGATTACAATGGAAACACAGATGGAGAGGTTTCAGCCTGTGTCTCCAGTCTGGTTAGCACGAAGGGGTGAGGTGACTAGCTGCTAGTTATCATCACAGCAGCCACAGTGTCTGTCTCTGCCTCCCCAAGTGCCCTGTGTTTGCTACCAGCTAGCATGTGGACAGGTGGCTTTGCAAAGCTTTGGATGGGTTCTTTCTCCCCACAAAATATTTTCTAAATCCCACAGGCACTTAAAAGAAGACACAGACAAAAGGGAGTTGTCGCTGATTCACAGGGTAGGAAAACCCGCACAATGTAAATTTGAAAACTAGATATTCTGCTATCAAATACTATAATTTAAAACATTATTAAATTCATTGATGTGACTTTTTCAGTAGAAAATTGCAGTCTGGTTTATATCAGATTAGAAATTTAATACATCTGCTGTTAAGTATCTAGAAAGCATTGCGTAACTTTCATCCATGAAGAACAGAGCCGGAGTAAAAGCACTAGAAGATGAAGGGAAACCTGCGACAGGGGTGTTGCATGGCAACTGAAAGCTTGGCTCTGCCAGTCAGTGGCTGTTCTTTGTACTTTAAACTCTATAGTAGGGAAATTAGTCATTAAAGTGAATCTCAGATGGATGACTCTTAATTTCTGAAATACAGCTGAAGCTCAGAGTACACAAAAGCTTGCTTATGAAAACATCTCGTTTCGAACAAAAGCGTGCTTTGTGAAGAGCTGGAGATTAAAAAAAAAAAAAGAAAAAAAGAAAAAGCCTGATGCACCTTAATCAGAGAAGGCCTACTGCTCTTTTTCCCTAACCTCAAATTATTGAACATGTATCCCAGTTTAGACCTCACAGAACATTCAATCTGTCTTTAATTTTAGACAAACAGTACCTTTTCTGTTTGGAAAACAACTTACACCAAATAAAACTGCTTGGCCCTGAAATTACATTTTCTTTTTACTTTTTCCCCCACTTGTTCAGTAATCAGCCAATCCCATGGAAGACAAAAGATTAGTTACATATGTATGTGCTCAGTTTTTCCACAAAAGTTGCACAGACTGAGCAAGGGTTGCTTGTAAACATCTTGTCCACTGGCTGATCTGTTTTCACAAAAGGCATAGATAATCAAGAGAGAAAGGTCTTTAAAATGACTGTATTCTCACTTCTTTTGCTACCAACAACCAAAACCTGGGAGCCACTTTTATTTTCTGTATACCCCCCTGGCTGAGGGCCATGCATGCAAGAGTGCTGCCGCCTGCAAGGCTTGGAAGGTCCTCCTGTGCCAGGTCTGAGGGTGGATGTTCTTCTCCTGCACAGGGGGAATGTTGGCAAATCCCCACTGTGAGGTAATCATGCGGCGGTGGCTGGACCTTAGTTCCTCTTCTAGGATTTGAAAATGTTCCTCATGTGACAGTGAAGACTACTAAAAGGAAGACCGAGGCTTAGTCATTACCATGCAGAAGACAAGATCGATTGTGCTGTTTCTCAGGCTTTGTTCATGGGTTTCATGGTGTTTGCCGACTGATTTCTATGCCGAACTTCCTTAGTCTTGCAATTTGTGAAAATTGTACTTATCTTAATAGTTTTGGACACCACACATATTCAGAGGCAAACCTGTGTGTACCTGGAGAACAGAGGTGACGGTGAACAGCAAGTGTCACAGACACTACACAAACGTTGTTGCAGATACATGGTCTTCTATATTTTATTTCAAAAAGACTTATTTTACTGAATTTCCAAATTTGAAGTTGCTTAAAATGAAGCAGCATGCTCAGAGAGAGGCTGGGGGAGATGGTGTGGAGTGCTCTGCTGAGGGTAGGCAGGGAGATGGTGGCAGAGAACTCAGAAGAGCCTGAAATGTTAAGCTGTGAATATAGTGAAACAGACAAAAAAAAGGTAAGTAAAAGGCTTAAATTTGATTTACTGATTAAGCCATTTGTAAGTTGAAACATTTATAAATGTTCTCACTATATCATCTCAAACTTCAAATGTGTCAGACCTGTGGCTGCCTTTTCAGTTTATTTCCTAACACCTCCTAAAATTTCATGTTTCTCAGAGAATTTACCCTTCTCTCAGAAATCTCCCATTTGAAACATTTACTTGTGCTGTGGAAAGAGAGAGCATGGGTTTCTGTCAGGGTTTCACTGACATTCTTGCCATGAGAAAGCCATGCATTTGTGCAAAATGCTGGAAGGCAAGTGCTTGCAAAAAGGATGTGTTGTATGTGTGCTGCATCTCCTTCAATTCAGAAAGGTGGGGAATTAAGGCCAGCACTGCTGGGGCTACTCTGGTATCTGTGGCTGGGGCTTGAGCACTGAAATCACTGTGATACCTTTGAAACTCCTTCCTTAGGATGCTTAGATATGAGTGTAGGACCAGCTTGGTTTGGATCTTGGCTGCCTATTTGAAATAAAATTATCTGCATTCGTTAGGTGATGCCTTAGGTTTTGACTTTTATATTTTTCAAATTCTGTACTGCTTAATATATAACTCTGAAACTTCATACAGCCTGTTATCTACTGCTCTCTCATGCTGGTTCGACATAACAAACCCTCTCTGGGCCCTAACTCAAGGACACCTTGTTGTCCCAGGCCCCAAAATATGTAAACTAAAGCCTCTGACTGGAGGAGCAAACTTGAGGTAATTACATCATTAAGTGAAGTTATAATTGGAGAATTAACCCTGAAATGTAAATGGACCAAACTTATAAAAGTGTGAAGAACCCATGACCCAGGGTCCATCTTGAGTGGAGCCCCTTGCAGGTCTTTCACTGCCCAGGGTGTACCTCTGAAGGCCCTTCAAATAAATACCTGCTTTTACTCTCTTACTCTTGTCTAGCCTCTGTTTTCAATTAGCCACTTCAAGGCATCATCGCTACATTGAAATCAGTGTAATCAGGTTTTGTTTCCTGGCACTTTACAATGAAACTGTATTCTTGTTAAGCTTTTGCCACTAGAAGTTGTTTCAAAATAAAACAGTCTCTGTTTTATAAATAAATTCACATGTTTAACTTTAATTCCAAATGCAGTTTCGCGAAACTCAGAGACCATGTTCTCCAGGTAAAGGGATGCATATTTTACAAAATGTGCTATTGCCTGTAGCTATTTTCTCATATTAAGAGAAAAAAACCTAATTAGCAATAGAGCTGTTTTAAATTATTTTAGATTTAATTTTTAATTAAATAAAAAAATCTCTATTACAAATTTGAAACTGCATAAGTTTGATTTTAATCACAAATCTGATTTTAAGTAAATGGTTCCAGCTGGTCATTTGTCAAACCCTGAGTGGAAATCTTTCATGTGATTTTTATTTTGGGCAGCTCCACATGGATTTAAAAGGCATGTATTTCCCTTAGCAGAATTTCCAACAGATTTGTGTCCTGTCTCATTTAAGCTATCCCTCTGCAGTATTCCAGCTGTCCCTCATGTCTCCTGTGGTGCTTTTGCTTGGTAAGCACAAGCAAACACTGCCACCAGCCAGGAGTGGTGTTCCTGTGGCTTGGGCTTCCAGCTGCTGCCAGGTCATAAAAAATGTGTGAATTTGATCTGCTGTTCTGCCAGTGGGAGCCCTAAGTTGGGTCCCTCTTTTGCCTGGCCGTGAGCGTTCTCAGAACCTGTAGGAACTTGGTTGTCCTCAGCTGCTTCACATTCAGTGGAAAAGCCAAATTGGTTCAAGAAGTGTTAGGGAAAATTGGCAGATGTGATGTGACTGTCTAAAACTCACTTTCTTAAGAAAGGAAGCTAACAAGGAGTATTAACTATTGTAGACAAGAGAACTGAAAAGGGTCATACGTCATAACTTGTGCTGTCATTGAATTTACCTAGCAAGAGGGGGAGAAATATGGGGTGATAGGTGGAATATCAAGTAAAATTGAAGGACTGAAGATACGGTGGAATGGAGTAGGGGCAGCTGAAAGGATTCTGTGTTGGTAGTAACACACAGTAAAGGGGAAGGAAAAAGTCCTGCACCTCGAGAGGGGTGTGTTGGAGAGGCTTGGTCGATCCTCCTTTCCCTCTGGGGCTTCCTCTTGTTGAAGTTCAAAGAAACCTTCCAGGTCTCCCTGAACATAGAGGCAAGTTGTGGAAGTGATATGGACAGAGAAACAGGGTGGTTGTCATCCTCTGGGCAAGGCTGCTTTGTGGAGGTCTATGAGTTTCCCGATCATACCATTTGGTTTACCCTTCCCCCTCCTCCCCTCCAAAATAAACAATCCACTCCTGTTTACTCTTTCCCCACCATCCCTGAGTTTGGTGATTCTAGTAATTCTGGTCTTTGTCAGTAACTTCTTTAAGTCTGGGAATCTTCTCTATTCCCACTGTCCTCTGACATTCTTCATCCAAGAAGAGTTCCCAACACATCCCTTTCCCCATGTATGATATCTGTCAGTACCTTGGGTGGTTTTATCAGTTTAGCCCCAGGCTGGGGTTGTCCTGCCATTTTTTCCTTCCATTTCTCTCTGCAGCTGGCAGGTTCTCATTTTGCTGTCACATTCTCATGTTGCTGGAGCCTGTGGCGTGCAGGAGTGGGATCGAACTGCTGCAATCTGCAGCTGGAAGGGGAACGATGGAGAAGATGGAGCACACCTTCTCTGAGGGGTGCACCGCAAAGCATGAACAGGAAACAGTAATGAGCTGCACCAGAGGAAATGCTGGCTGGAGACAGAGGAAAAAATCTTCCAAAAAGGATAGTCAAGCATGGAAACAGGCTGCACAGAGCAGTGGTGGATCCTGTCTCTATGGAGGTATTCAATACTTGAAAGGGACAAGGTCCTATGGAACCTGATTCAACTTTTAAGTGGCTTTTGCTGCCCTTTTCAGCTGGTCAGCTGGCCAGGCTAGTCAGGACGTCAAAGTTGCAAATCCTCCCTGAGATTTGCAATAAGCAGATTTGCCTGTCTTCTGTAATTAAGACTTGAAAAGCAGTTTTACCTCGGGCAGTATGATAGCAGTCAGTTGTCACGTAGACAAGTGTGCTGTCTAAAAGAGGCATCCATGTAAACAAAGAAATATTGGCTTTGTACAGACCCTTTACCCTGGCTTTTCATAGCTCCAGGACTCTACCAGAACACCAAAACCCAACCACTGTCAAGGTACAAGGCACTTTTTCTTCGGGCATATGTAGAATAAATATCAAATCTCCCAATGTCCAAAGCATCAAAGAGAACCCATTGTCTGAACCCCAAGGGACCTCACAGCTTGTCGCAAATGCCAAGAAGATCAGGCAGGTGAAGGCTTGGGATTCAGCTGAGCAGTGAACTGGGTGAGAAACAGGCTCAGCAGTGAATGAGAGAGTTGATTAGGGAATGAATCACTTAGGGAGAAAGTTGTGCAATTAAACTGATAAAGTTGGCAGCAAAACAAAAAGCAGAAAGAGAGAATGAATGCAACAATCAATCAATAAAGCAGTGAATCAATTGTTTAGTTAATAAGATAGTTAATTATGCAGAACCTAGCAGGCAAGGCAGTGTACTTGGTCAGTTTGGCTACAGCAAACCTCCCCAGTATTTTTCAGCCGTGGCATCACTCACTTTTGCTAATTTTTGTTAATATAAGCCCCAAAGGTTTAACCTCTGAAGTAGTATTCTCCTTCATGTATCTTTAAAGACAGTAGCTGTTTCTAGGCCGTTATGATGTATTTCTTTATATTGTTTGAAGAAGGCAAGAATTAGGTTATTATCTGGGAGAACTAGTACTCTACTCCATCTGTAGAAACAATACTTACTTATCAGCATATTCTTATTTCTATTATTTCAGTATTTTATATTATTTTTAAATTTCATTTCTATTTTATATTACTGTGCTATTTATTGGTCTTTCTACTGTCAACACAAATATTGAGTGCTTTCTAAACTAGAATTTGCAAACCTTTCCTCAAAATAGTTTCTCTTCTGAAAGTATCCGCTTTTAGAACACTTTGTTGTATTGTTGAAGAGCTCTCTCCATTTTTTCCCCATTGTAAAACACAGAAACTTGGACAAAGAACTGACAACTCAGTGTCCTTGCATCCTAAAGCGATAAAACACAGTGTAACGCAGAAGGCAAAGAAATACATTAAATAGTCACCTTGTTGAAGAAGATAGAGGTGAAGGATTTTCAGACATTGTCTGAAGCTTGGACCAGCCCATGTGGATAACATCTTCCTCTAGGATCTGTCTACATTATTTGTCAGGACTTTTGTGGTACTGTTCTGATCGGCTTTCACATGGTGTATCTGCAAGGCTGGGCAGTTCTGGACACAGCCCAATAACTGCCTCCATGCCTTGGGTATGAGTGTGACTTAGCCTTCACTGTTGGAGCTGGACATCAGTAAGCCTTGAAGATGCCTAAACCCCATGAGAACTTCGGGGTTTTTTCTTCTGAAGTTCCCAAGGCCTCTTAAGTTGCTCCTCTGTGTCCATATCTGCCCACCATTAGAAAGAGCTCATCTGCTCAATGTCTGTCTCACTCCTGTGCCTCAAAGAGATCCATAATTCAGCTTTCCTTGTCAGTCCATGGATGTCCTTGTCCCAGCCCAACAGCTCACTCCGGAATCCAGGTCTGCAGAAAATGCAGTTCAGGTGGCTGGTCTTTGTTCAGATCAGCAGCTGTGGTGTGATGCCCTTCTACATCCAACAATACTTCAGGGTAAATTAGAAATAACCCTGTCAGTAAACTTCTATGGAAGGACAAAACAAGTACTCTACTTGAATTTATGACTTTTAATATGCAGTCAGAAATAGTAGTTTCTGGACCTGATTTTTGATACAGTTTTGAAGATACTCCTTACTGGTAGAGATGGAGGGGTTGAAGATGGGATGGCTATTTTGTGAAACACTGCTAGACTAGACAGTGCCGTTCTTGTGTATGTGACTCCAGCCAGGGTTGCAGGGATTGGTTATTTTCACTAACATGGTTCTCAGGGACATTAGGTGACAAAAGTTTTTGTTCTGAGATACACATATGGAAGGATCTTTATTTACTGGTGTTTTTGACTTCACGTTGGAGGGGTTTACATTTACTGCACTGGCCTGATATGGCTCCATCCAGAAAATTTAAGTCCATTTGTTCTTTGCCTTGCTAATATTGCAGACATAGAATAATCTTGTAAAAAAGTTCTGGCTGTCTCGTGGTCTGTTTAAGGGGTGAGTATGGCCATCTCTGACTGAAACTTAAGGCAGCTGTTAACAGTCAGTAATCTTTTCATTACCTCTCCTTGTCCGTCAGCTGTGGACTGAAATAATTTTAAGCAGCTCATCTTGTAGTTTCACTAGAGGCTTCCCTTTGCCTTTTTGCATAACCTTTTCTATAATTTTCTATCAAAATGATAGAAACACCTCATAAAGGGGCAGTAACTTTTGTGAGGAATTTGGGGCAAAACGTGCTACAGAAACCTAAATAATGGTCTCTGCTCCTCTGATTCTTGTTAACTTCATTGACTTCTGTGCAAGAGGCCTCTTTGCTGAAGTGACAAACACTTTGACATTATTAAGTAGGTATTAAGACCTCCATAAAAATTCTGGTGACTGTACTCGAATCCTTACAGTAATGTATGTGATGGGTTGGAGCCTGACTACAGCACACTGTCAGATGCTTACACCCATGCAATGCACTGGGTAATTGTTTCTTGTCTCCCTTCATGAGCTGATCTACCTAAAGCGAAAAGCGTTTTTATTCCTAGCAGACAGAACAATAATTTTTCTAGCTCATGAAGTCAGTGTTTGGGGCTATAAGCTTTTGTTGTCATTAATTCTTCCTAGTCATATTTTGAGGACTGAAAGGCTTGTAAGGCTTGCAAACACAGCCAGTAAGCCTCATTTGTCATGCAGAAGAGAAACACTGTGAAGAGGATCTTGAAGAAAACAACAAATATGCTATGTGGAACAGCCAGAGCATTATAGACTTTATCTGGGCCGTATACAATAACCTCTTCGGTCACTGTCACTTTTTAGAAGGACATAACAACATGCAGAAATATAAAATAGTGCAGGAGCACTCCAGCAGCTTAATCAGAGCATGGCTTATTACACTGGAGTGCCAGTCTATAAAGAACTGCTTGGTAATATCAGCTTCCTGTTAATCCCATAACAATCAGATAATGGTGAAATGTTGATTTATTCACTGATTTACTCTTAGCTGGATTGAAATAATGGAGTAAAATGAGCCCATTTAGACTGGTTCTTAAATTGAATGCTCCTAATTGCATTTGAAAGAATAGACCATAATGCGTTTGAGTATTGCAATGACCCTGCTAATCTATGCAATTAGTTAACTACTTCGGAAAGGAGACTACCTTACATGTAGTTTTGTCTTAAAAATGAGAATTTATTTTTCATATATTCTATGCATGATTCTGTACTGAGCTCATTGCCCATGTAAAATCCTCAGTTTTACTCCAATACTAGTCACTTTCTGTGTAAGTTTGCAACTGAACAGCTCAATTACTGTATTATATTTCCATTTAATTATTCAACTAGAATTCTGAAATTTGCACATATTCATTCTGGGTCACAGAGTTCAGCATGGGAGGGAATTCCAGATTACACATTCCATTAGATATTATCAAAAGGCCATCTGTCTTTCTTTGTGGGTTTCAGTCACTCAAGAGCCTAAGGATATTTAGGCAGGAAAGGAGAAGTAAGAGCGAAAAGCTCTTGCAGTAAAAATCTGACTAGGGCACTTGCAAGTTTTGAACGTTTCTAGAGGGATAGAAGCTGACTGCAATTTTACAAGAATCTCCTGCTCCACTTAATGTTTCTCACCATCATATGTTTGGAGAATCACTTTTAAAGACATGTCCCAGTGAAAACTTGGTGATCTCCTGTCTGTTGAAGTTCCCGGCTATACCCTTGGCTACTGAAATAAAGCAAATGAAGGAGACAAGCTGGTGCTGGGAATTTGAGCATTGCTTCCAGTCAGTGGATCCTCTCCTTGCCTTCGTGCAAAGATGGCCATCTTGCCAAGCAGGCATCATTAAAAATGAGATGTCTGTGTTAAACTCTTCTGTGTGTATTTACATCACGGTCCATTTTTGCATACAGCTGGACATTACCACGTTGTTACTGTGTGCAGCTGCAAATGAGAGTAATTGAGAGCACGAGACTGTGCATTTCAACAGCCTGGAGCTGTACCCACCAGTTCCACCTGCTGGGTGTCCCTGAAGCTAAAAGACACAAAGTGGATGGGACTGGACTATTACTGTCTTCCTGCATTTCTGTGTTTAAGCATTAAATTTGTAGGATTTTCAGAGTTGAATTAGGTTATAGTTGTTTTTATGCCTGGCCTCAGATTCATGCCCCACTCTTGTCCTGATACACGCGTGCAAGAAGTCCCAGGAAACACTCTAGCCTTCTAAAGTACAATGGAATGCTTGATGCCTGTAAAATTAACGAGCTTGTAAAATATGCTATATGAGCTTTGTTTGTTGATATTTCTGGATTCTTTCCTAAATAATGCAAATGTTTTCAAGTCATGAGACAACTGGTATAATAACAGAATCTGACACTCTGCCTAACACTGTTGGAGTATTTTAAGGGAATCTCCTGGGAGATGAGCAGTAAATAGTTTATCATTTATCAGACTCTGTGCAGGAAATACTTCGGGAAAAAACTATCGGAAGGGCAGCAAAGAGGCCTATAAAGCTAGTGGCACATAACTACTGCTAGTTTCCCTTCCTGAGATAAGGGAATTTGTGGGAAAAAAGCGCAAGAGTAAAGGCACTGGATGCATCCCTCCAGCTGTAGATTAGGCTGAGAAAATTTCAGGTTAATCAGATTTTGTCAGTAGAGATATCCAAGGACATATTGAAAGAACAATTTCTAGGCATAGCAGCACCTTCTGCAGTGGAGGAGAAACCTCTACCCCACAAGAGCCACCTGCCTGATGGGCTCCACTACGTCCAATGCAGGGTGCTCTGTTCCCTTGCAGTCAAGCACTACAAGCACTCTTAGGAGAATGTGAATAGTGAAAATGGTTGGCTGTCCTCACCTTGAGAATCTTATGACCCAACTGAGTATCCTGTGAAGTGTGCTGTCAGGGGCCCAAGTCCAAGGTTCTCATTGCTAAATCTTGAGTTCTTTGCTGTGAATTAATATAAAAATATATTAAGATAATCACAGAATGGCTGAGGTCATCTGGTCCAGCCCCGCTGCTCAAGCAGGGCCACCTAGAGTCAATTGCTCAGCCCACACTTCGACAGCTTGTCTATGAGGAGGTTATCAGACACAGTTCCTAGAGCCTTACTGAAGTCAAGGAAGAAAATATTCTCTGTCCTTCCCTCACCTATAAGATGGTCGCTTCATCATAGATGGTTGTCTGGTTGCCAAGTGTGACGTGCCTTGTGAATTCATGTTAACTACTGCTAATTTCCCCCTTGTCCTTCATGTGCTTAGAAATGATTTCCAGCATGACTGGACTGGAATGATTTCCGCTGGCCTGTAGTTTCCTGGGTTCTCCTTTTGCCTTTTGTGAAGATAGGAGGGATAACAACACAGGGACAGAGAATGTGTATGTAAGATAGATAGTTCCAGTTTCCTGGAACTGGTATCTGATAAAATGCATCATTATGTATTTAGAGACCACCATCAGTTCAGGAGTTGTTAGAGGCATAATTAAGAGCTTCTGGAAAAAGATTGAGGCCCTAGAAAAACAGGAATGGGAGAATTTTGTACTTAATTTCCAAAAGAAAAAGATGGAACCAGTCAGCTTAGCCTCAATTCCTAAAATTGACTGGAAGAATTACTAAAGGTATTGTTGGGCACCTGGAAGTTACAATGAAGGCAAAATTGTCAAGAACAATTCATGTGAAAACAATCTAATGTGTTCTGACAGGTTTGGCTGATAGGAGAGAATCTGTACCTGTCATTTCTTGACTTTTGTGGAGCTATTACACTTGACATCCTCATATGGAAGCTAGAAAACAGTTCTGGAAAAAAAATGTAGCAAAGAAATGTATAAAAATGAATTGTTTTAAGAATAGATAGAAATAGTTTGCTGTAACTATGGGTATTTATGGCCATCTGAACTACCTCCTCTACAAAAACAGTGCTACCTCAGAACCTCCTCCCCATTGCAGACTTTCTTTCCCTGTCCAAATGAACACCTCAGGCTGCATATATATATATGTCCCTGCATATATATATGCTAAGTCACCTGGACTTCTTCTTGGACAAAGAGCAGGAGATAATAAGGCAATATTTCTGATAGGTAAAAAAAAGGTATGTCACAAAGGAGGGCTTCTATCAAATAAGTTTTTTGGAATGTGGGTCTATGGGGCACGAATGTGAAAGAAGAGTGGAGTCCCAGCCGAAAACAGGGTCTGAGAAGCCCTGTGGTTCACGTGAGTTGCTCAAGCCTTCTTTACCAGTTTACATTTATAACTTGCTTTCCTGCCTCAGAATTGAAGTCTGCCCTCCCAGTACTCACAGAAAACTGAAATTCAGAACAAGATTTAGAGCCACGTGTCACAGCTTCTTGGTTTGCTAACATCTTCCCCTCTGAATGCTCTCTCCTGCCCCTATTGAAAATAATATTTATAGAGAGCTTGCTTGTGTGATGAAACCACTGCCTGTCAGGCACATCAATATCCACTGCACAGAAAAGCAGATGTGAGCTAAATCTTTGGACAATAGTCTTGAGATTGCATAGGAATGTAGTTAAAAATATCACATGGCCTAGTTGAGCCAAGGGTGAGAGTGTGGAAGAGATTATGATATTTCTAAGGGAAGGTAAGGACTGGAAATAATGGTACTACTGCATATTGTCAAAACCTTTCCTTGCCAGAAGAAGAACATTGTGAATAACATACAGCTAGACAAAGGCTGCTCCAGGAAATTCACACCAGACACCAATTAGCAAGGGCATGAGGACTGTCCTGCCTCAGCAGCTTCCAGGCAATCATAGAATCATTAAGGTTGGAAAAGACCTTTAAGATCATCATGTCCAACCATCAACCTCACCCCACCACCATGTTCACCATTAAAGCATGGCTTTAAATGCCATAGCCAACATACAAGTGTTTTTTGAACACTTCCAGGGATGATGACTCCACCACTTCCGTGGGCAGTCAGTTCCAAAGTTTTATAACCCTTTCCATGAAAAGGTTTTTCCTAATATCTAATCTAAACCTCCCCTGGCACAACTTGAGGCTGTTTCGTCATGAGAGAAAACTTTCTCCCAGCCATCTCCGTTGCCTGAGCTCCCACTTCAGGCATAGGCATGGCAGTTTCTCTGTGAGGAAATGGGGAACAATACGGAAAAGCTCGTAGAGCATAAGTGAACTGTAGGGTTAGTTCAAGTGTAAAGTGGATGGTAAGAGTGACTGTGCTTTTGAGAAGAATTTCCCAAATTCCAGCTTTCTGCAGTGAAGGTGGAACTTCTTTTTGTGTCTTTTTCTGCCTTAAATTTATCACTGTCACTTACCCAGATCTGGGTAAAACCTGCACATTTGACTTCACACACTAGCCAGCAGTGCTCAGTCCCCTAGCCCTTGCTGAGCTGGTCCCCTTTAGTTCAATAATAAATAACAGTGTTTATTGGAGGAGGATGTGGCTGGCTGCTGGTCGTGTCACATCCAGTTTGTACAAATCTGCCAGAGGAGTGTGGAAGCTGCTGCTAGGAGCTCTCCTCAAATTCACTGTCTGTACTTCCACAGCTGCATGCTGGATAGGGAAGTCTTGTTTAAAACAAAAGTAGATGAGCGAGCCTTACATCTGGCAGCAGAGGGAAGAGACAAGGGGCCTCCAAATAGCTTATACCCCTTTGTCTCAAGCAAGAGGTATCCTAATTGTTTATTCCCTGTAAAAGTCCCTTTGTCCTTCCTGTTCTTGATCTCCTGGGTTTTTTGTGGGTGTGTTTGTTTGTTTGTTTTGGGGTTTTTTGCTGTTTAAATGTTACCAAAGTAAATTTTCCTCTTGGATTCCCACATGGTGATGTGAGATTCCTGCACAACTCGCACAAAAGTGGGGTTTGTTCAGAGGACGCAGTGATTCCTGTCCTGCTGCAGAGAAGAGACTGGGAGAGCGCACTGCAGCAAGCATGAGCTGTGCAGCAGGAACCCTTGAACTGTAGATACAGGTTTGAGCTGACAGTTATGTATGTCAGATGTTGCGGGAGATGTAGAGGCTGCCTGTGGGAATCACTCCTCCAGTGCCTCCTGGTCTTTCTCGACCTTCACTTTTCTTAAAGACAGTCTCTCCCCAACTGCTTCTACAGGCCGAGGAACTTCTGTGGGATGAGGAAAATGGTTCTTTTTTTTTTAGGACAAAAATCTCTGCAGAGCTTTCTGTGGATCATCATTGCCTGTCTAATGCCAATTAATTATTAATCTGTCTAGAGCTGTAGGTATGTGTGAATAACATATTTAAGCACTGAAATTTGGATGGGCTCTAATTTTAAGCTGGTCTGCACAGACCCCTGCCTGGCACGCCCCCAAAATCTTCACCCTCACTTTTCCCTGAGGGTCAGGGAGCAGGTCACTGCCTGCACCCTGGTTGCAAACATGACTCAGGCTCTCATGAAGGCTTGAGGAGTTTTTCAGTCTAGCTCCTTTTTGAACACTTAACCCATGATGAAATATTCAGACTGAGCTGGCCCTTGCAGTGAGGAGATCAGAGAAGGTGAGGATGACTTTCCTGGGAGGTGCTGCTGAAACCCTCAGCAGAGATGGGAAATATGGGAACATGTTTACCAGAAGGAGCCAGGGGACACCTAGAGTAATAAAGAGCAGACAGAGAGGAGGAGGGAAAACAAGGGAAGTTTTAGACAGCCAAGTTTCTGCCCTTCGCTTACCTGAATGGCTCCTGTGGGTGGTTATTTTAACCAGGACTTTCAGGCAACAACTGCCAAGTACAAATCTTTTTTCTTATGTCCTTAATGGAATTGAAAATTAACAATAGACTAACTCTGGCACTTGACTGGACATTTTTTGCCAGTGTTCAAAAAAGGAAACAGCAGCTTAAGAACAAATAGGTCTCTCATCTCTTTGATATTTCTCAGAGTCACGTCACCAGATGGGAGAAGTGATGGCACTGTATGGTGTAAAATGTTGAGAAAGGCTTAAAGAGACGCAGGCTTGATATGGATCCAATTATGCTCAGGACTAGGATGTGTTATTCCAGCAGAGCACAGCAAACTGTAAGCTTGTTTGAGAATGAAGTACCAATGGGAAAAAATAAATCACATTTCCACGATACTAAAGCAAGCCAAGGAAAGAGAGTGTGCCTGGGAACAGCATGTTATAGGGACTTCATGTCTGCAAGGGAGCTGTGCTAATGACTTCCCAGTGGGTGGAACTGGAGAGGAAGTCTTATCTCCAGACTCCTCAGTGATAGGCAGTTGGAAAACACCGGCTCCAAAGCTAATTTTTCTGCCTGACTAATAGAAGTGCAGAAGTCAAAGATACGGTATGTGTTATGTGTCAAAGATAAATCAGTTTTCACCAAGTCTAAATCATAACTGCATTGTCAGGCAGAAAACCTTATGGGGGATGCAAGGATAATGACAAAAATAATAGGAAGAGAAATAAAAGGTGGAATCCAAGGAGCCACCCAACCATCTGAAATCCTACTATATTTAATTTGCTTCTGAGAGAAGTGTTCTGTTATGGCAGACAGACAAGGATGCATCATTGGTTGAAGTAAATCAGCATTGCTCTTCTGAAGCCAGCAAAGCCATATTGATTTACCTTACTTGATGGTCTCTGCTTGAAAATTCATCATTGTAACAAATACTATAAAACTCTAGGTTTGTCACCAGAGAGGAGCCTTTAAGGATGTCAGAAGGGAATCATCCTTCCTGCTTGAACAAAAGGATTACTCAAATGGAAACAGTCTTGCAGCAGTCTTCCTTCAGGATATGATGCCACAGCGCTATGAGTTATGGCAGGATGGGCAGTAATCCTGGAAAGCAGTTGAGTAGCCAAAAACCAGGAATGTCTGGCAGCTGAAAACATTAAACAGGAAGGAATGGCAAAAATGGTGAAGCCCCAGACTTGTCTGGAACAGGAAGGTTGATTGGAGATTTAGACTTTGTCGGAATGGAGAACTGAATTTAATCCATGATTTGTTTTTGAAGTTAGAACACCACTGTGCACGGGCTTGGGAATGCTGCATGCTTGGCCCCGGCAGGGGCTTGCCACACTCAAGAGACCCACAAATTATCAGAAATCAAGTAAACACGTCCTGATATACACCCTGTTTCTATTAATAGTGCCTTTCTTTTTTGCAAACAGGGTTCAATTCTTTCTTTATCTCATTGTCTGAGTGGGGACTGTTAGTGAATGTCATCTTTCTACATTTATTATATGCCACAGGACCTTGCTTTGTACTGTAGTGCAATCAGACACAATGGAGGGAGTGCAGAAACTAAGCAAGCCAAGTCATACAGGAATTCACAGAGCTTGTCTTTGCCTGTGTTTAACACACACTATAACCAGCAAGCTCATAATCAACATTATTTGTTATTCAAAAGATCTCCCAAGCCACTTCCATCAGCTATATGACATTGGGAGAGGAGAATCTGCTCGTGTTTTCCAAGACATAAAGCAGATGGCTCATGTTTTATAAATGGAGAAGACACCACATGTACCTTTACATATACAAACACATCAACACATGGTCACATGCCCAAGCTTAAGTGTTGCATGTCTTAGTCCAAAGTACTATAGTATCTTGTGCTTTTTAGTAAGAAATTTGGTTTGGTTGCTCTTCTCAAAGTTTGGCAAGCTGGTTTTTCCATCTCTTTTTCTCTTGGTATTGTGGCACTAGCAATCTCATACTGTTTACCTAGAAGTCTGCCTTCTGAAATATATTTGTTTATCCTCTGTCCGAACTGTCCCCCCGCCATGTTTCATGTCCCTATAGGATTTCATTTCTGTTTTTAAAAGCAAAGAGGAATTATAGCCTGTGGTTTGGTAAGGAGACTCTGCAGCAATCTTGACTTTTGATACGCGTGACCTTTATTTTCCCACCTGTAAAATTCAGATACAAAATTTTCTTCCATTTTGCTGCAAGGCTTGATTTCCCAAGTTTGATTAAAGTCCTTGCAATGGGACATAATTGTGAAGTGCACAGAGAGGTAAATTAGCCTGGGCAATAGAAATATACTTTAATGGGGCCAGACCGATTGAAGTATCTGAGGTTGCGCGAGTATTTTGAGACAGTGCTGGGCTTTGCAGACAGACCTTTTGCACTGCAGGATTTCCCCTGAAAGCGTGGACCACCAGGAGATTATCTGCCCAGCTAGCTGACTACCAGTCTTAACTGAACACACACTTCAGTTTAATTGTCTTTAGTGTGACAGCCACCTCACTAAATGCAGAAACACAATGATATTAAAAGTTATGCACCCCCAAAGGTTGAATTCCCGTGGGTCATTAATTATACAAACATGCAGAGTTCTTCCATGCACTTTTTTAAACAATGCTGTTACAATATGGATTGTATATTAAAGACTGAAAATGAATCTGGACCCCTTGGAGAGCTTCAGGATGACTCAGCTGTTGTAAAGGATTTGTCACGTTGTCCTGAGGATATGACAGTAATTTATACTGATATGGGCGGGATGACAGGGAGCCACATCCTCCAGACCCTACTGAGACAATCTGTCCCACATCCCTACTGGCCACATCCCGCCAGAGGACATCTGCAAGAGAGATAATGACAGTTCTAGAATCTGAATCTGTAGCAAGTTGGCACATCCCCAAAACAAATCCATAGAGGCTTCATTTACCCACATTTGTATCCAATTCCTTCTGTGGGTGGAAGAGAACAGGGACTTGGACTGTGATCCAAAAGATGTGGCTGCTACTGGCTGCAGGAGCTGTCCTGGATGCCAGTTTCCCTGGTTTGACAGGGTAACCATCGGAAGAAGGCATCTGCTGCTCCCGAGGCCCTTCCTGAGGGACATCCCGTGTGGGGCATGGCAGATCCCGCACTTGGCTGAAGCTGTCTGTGTGACTGCCGTGGTCAGCCCTTTCAAAGGCTCAGCCTGGCAGCCTGCTCATATTTTGTCCCTGATTTCCTGGGTTTCAACATCCTTGCCCTTCCACAGAAATATACAAAACACTGGGGAGCTTTTCTCCCCACCAGCTGACTTTTCAATTTTGCTCTTTTTGTCAGGGCTTCTCCCTGGAGCTCCCCAGCAAGACTGCGGAAATCTCCCACGCAATTTATTTAACTGGCTCCCCACCCGCTGGTCTCAAAGGCACATGCTGGGCAGTCACTCATGCAGCAGCATGTCCCTGGCCTCAGGTGCCACACTGAGGGGCTTTGCAGTCAGCCCTGAGGGTTCACAGAATGTCTGATAACCCCTCTCTGCCGCTGGGCTGCTCATAACCTCACACTGTATATATGCATACGTGCATGTATACACACAAATACATATATATATATACATATTTTTTATATATGTATGTATTCTTTTGTGCATATGTTTGTATATTTATACAGTCAGGGTATACAGAACTCATGAAGTGATTCTAAAATACAGTGAGAACACTTTTTACCCCAAAATTGCTTTCTTGTCTTAACACTTTGCAGTTTAATTTAGGGTGGAAGTTCATCCTGAATGACTCCGACATGACAGCAGGATGCACTCATCTGTTCACTTTTCAATATGAAAATCCTCAAGGGACATCAATCAAGCTTTCCTGGGGACTTCCCACATCCATCCATCTTCCGTATTTTTGCACATGCTCAAGGTGCACTGAGTCTGAAAACAGAAAAATTGCAAACCCAGTGCTATGCAACGGTGTATTAAATAACAGTATGTCTCTGGTTGTAATTAACAACTGAAGAATTGACACAAACTTAAAGCCAATATAAATAGATGTGTGTGGAGGTTTTAAACCCAGTGTATACAGAAAAAAATTGGGCATTGCCAGAAGGAAAGAAAAAAGAAGCCATGTGATGTTCCAGAGTCTTTATTTGGCATTATGGGTGGAGAAAAAAGTAGGATTTGGTCCAGATTTGGTGAAGGTGCTGATGCTTGTTGTCTAGAAAAGTGGCATATTATCTCTTTTTCTGTGTTTTTAATTCTAACAGAAGTTCTTGCCCATACAATTGCCTGAGTCTTGCTCTGTGAGTGAGTTCTCTGCCTCCCTACTTATCAGCTGGTTTCAAGGAGAGCCTGCTTTCCTGTCTTTCTGTAATTTAGCTCCCTGTGTGAGGCTTGAGTAGCCCTGTCAGGAGTCAACCTCCCCCACTGGCATAACTCCTGGGGTCACCAAAATATGTAAGCTTTCCCACCATCTCTAGATGCCCTCCCCTGGGAAGTATCATCCTACATATTTATGTGTATATAGTATAGACATATAAAACTTGGGAACTCTCGGAAGAGAACAGCCTCCATGACTTTACAGGCACAGGGCATGTGATGTAAGTGGGAACTTGCCCTGAGAGATCACCACAAGACTTGTCCCATGTGTATTACATGCCATGATTATATACATTAAAGTGTTTAGAGTTTTAAATACACTCCAGATGCTTTTTCCTGCCCTTTCCTCCCACTCAGCTTGACTTTCCCCCAGCTGATTGATTCTCATACTTTATGTTCAGGGGTTCAGTATTTTGCTTACTTGCCAGATTAGCTGTTTTCGGCACACCAAAAGCTGCCCAGTTAGCCTGGGGAAATGCAATATCCTATGCTGAGAAGCTGCAGTGTATCAGAATGGGATGAGCAATCAGAGTGTGAGTGTTCAGCTGTACTCAGCACCAGACAAACTCTGGGTTTCGTGAAGTCAGCAGGAGTTTTCCCAACAATTCTAAAAGTCCAGAATTGGGCCAGTGTTGGGAAGAGCTGACAAATGCAATCTATCAATCAACTGGGAATTATTCCTTCTGCAATTATCCTGAGTTCTTTTCATATTTTTCTTTTTGTGTGTTTCCTAAAACATGAAAATTGTAGGCTGGCTTTTGTCCCAGGTCACCTGCTGCATGTACCTTATAATTCTCCATTTCTTTGACTGTTTAGTGATAGGCAAACACTACAAACATGCAGAAATGCCCCCATCATTTTTTACTGTCTGCTTTTGTACTGCAACTCACATCTTCCCTTCTCCCCGGAGGAGGAAGCAGCATGGTCTTGTTCTATTAGAGGAGAACTCACAAATACTTCTCTCTAGGCACCAACTCTGTGTGTAGCATGAAAATATGAAAGGAAGATGCAAAAACACCTGGGATATGACCCAAAGAGGAGCAGTAGTGAAGAACAGCCTCGGATGCAGAACAAACTGTGATCCCATGAGTTACAGAGTTTTGGTTTCCTTCCCCAGCAGCTGTCAGTGCTGGTGAGATCCCAAGCGAGTTTGGGTATCTCTCAGCCCCCTTTAGCCCTGGAAGCTAAAACCTCTGGGAAGATTTTGGGATATGCTTTACACATGCAGGATGGAGGAAAAAAGCAATACATCAAAATACGCATGAGGGTATGCAGGGAAATGCTGATAAGAGGAAGGAGGAGGGCTGACAGGCAGCCCCCTTTTCAGGGTGATTGCACAAAACCTCCACAGCCTCCACTTCCGTATAATTCATTCAATAATTCTTCCTATATCTAGTTATTTACCTATTAAGAGAAATAATATTACTTATATCTGTAATGATTATGATTACCCAACAGATGTACTAAGATAAAAGAGTATTCCTTCTGATGCTTTGAAGTAAGAACCATATATATATGTTCTTAGCCTTAAATATGTCAGACTGTAGACAACACATATACAGAAAGCATCATCTGTCATGGATGGGAGAACACGAGAGAGCTGGATTTGCCTGCCTTGTCCTGCCTTGCCAAGCCTGTCCTGGCCTTTCATCAGCCAGCAGAGACCAGTCCTATAAGCTCTGGGGCAACATCAGCTGCTGAAATTTGTTCTCCACAGCTCTGTACAGGGGGAGGTCTGTTTATTGCTGTACTGGGTCACTGGTGATAACAAAACTCAAGATCCTTTGAGGTCTGCTCAGGATCTCTTGGCTGGTACCCCATGTCAGCTCACCCCATCTCACCTACAGGGATCACTTGTTCGGCTCCTCTTATATTCTTTATATGTATATTCTTAATATATTCTATATTCTTAATATATTATTCATACATAACATTCCCAACAGCCTTTCGCTCTTTCAGCTCACATTCATTTTTCTAGAACTGGTATCTCCTACTGTTCACAGTAGTACAGATGATATCTCATTGCTGCCTAATGCAGTGGCATTAATAGTTCTCCATTTCTGCTAAACAAACTAATGCTTTAGGATTGCATTTGCACTTTTCACAGCCTCATCATACTGGTACCAAAATCAAGATGATAACTAATACTCTTCTTCCTTTGTCCTTTTGCATAGTCTCCCTGGTTTATAGCAAAAAATCTTGTTATTTGTCTAGTTGTACATGATTCCTGCCTTTCAAGCTTTTGCATGTAATTTCATTTCTTTTATGGGAGCCTGCAAAATCATTAATTTTTTCACTCATGATATTTAAACCCTTGTAGCCAAATGTCTTTAGCACAATTCAAGAGCACACTCTCACTTTGCATCAAATTTATTTGTGAAAACATTAAATAAGATCAGCCCCAAGACAAAGCCTTGAAAAACTCTGATCATAACCTCCCTCCAGGCAACAGCTCTCTTTTCACACTAACCTGGTCTTCTGTTCATCTGCTCTCTTCTCCCTTACATTTCCTGTCCCAATGTTGATTTGTACCACTGGTTTCCAATGCAACAAAGTACCATAAGCTTTATAGAATCAATACATGTATCTTCTTTGTCCGAAAAATCAATTCCATCAAAAAAAAGATACCACATAAAATATACCTTTATAATAAACCTGTGGCATTTTTAATTGTATTTTTCATTCTTCTCCATATTTTTGATTTTTCTTACCTTTAAAGTCTGCTCTAAGGCCCTTATCTGTCAGAGATCACAACAGTTATCCACCAGAGTTACTGAGACCAGAATGACGATCCACCATAGCACAGACTACATTCCCATTTGTTTAGAAAATATATCACGAAAGGCCCCACTTGCTACTCTCTATTCCAATAACGCCATCTCTGAGATATGAAAAAGTACTGAAGATCCTTGCTACTGGCCCTGCAGTTGTACATCCATATTCTTTCTGGACAATGGCTCTAGCCAAGGTGCTCTGTCTTTTTTGACCTGAGCACTGAATTTTGCTTTCCTTATCCTTGTTGCAGCACTCACTTCATTTGATGGCGCTGCCTCTACCTCCTTGTTTTTTGTCGACCTACCTATTGGAGGTACTTCAAGAACGGTCACTGAGTTTGTGCACGGTATCCGCAGTGTCCTTGGCTCTTGCTCATTGCCTCCCCCTGCAGCTGAACAGATACCGTCAGAATCCGCCCAGTCAATTCCCTTTGTGGGACTTGGGTTCCTGGCCCTGCACACCACTTTCCTGGAGAGGTCACTGACTCTTGAGGGTGTTTTTCCATACTTAGGATATCTTTATAGTGTTGCACTGAGTCAGATGTGTTTGCTGCTCTGATAGAAATACCCCAGCCCACAGATAAAGAGCTGAATTTCTCCACAGAGTCAGTCAGATTGCCCTAGGCATGATCCTTAACGCGCCTCTTCTCTTCTCAGATAAGCCATGTGCTTATCCCCATGTTTATACCTCTGTTCAGAAGCCCCCATACCTCTTTTCACCTCGAGAGAAACTGACCTGCAAAGCCCTGCCATCCTGATTCCAGCTGGGCATGGGCATCTTTGAACACCTTAATTTAGGTACCAAAGTGTTGGTGCCTGCACCCCACTGAGACCAATGGAGATCTGACAATGCAGACAGTGCAGTGTCTTCAGATCCTTTTAATGTTGATTGCTTAGGGTTCAGCTGAGTTGACTTGACACAGGTCTCTAGTGACATTTGAGATGCCCAAAGTGTCTCACACGGTCTCCAACTACCAGTCCAGCAGTAAACAATACTGAACTATGACAGATGTTGCACAATTCAAAGGAAAAGAAGCGGGAGAAAAGAGTAAACAGGGAGCAAGTATCCAAATATTAGAATTTGCAAAATATTTTTCTACTAACAAGTAAAACGAACTTTTACCTTTGTTCTTCAGATAATGTGGGTGTCTCTTTGTAAGCCCTAAAGTGACTATTGCTGTTGATTGATAGATCCCTCAGGATCTTTCAGGATGTTGCAGGGAATAGGGATGGTTTGTGAAGCTTCCACACAGTTGTGCTGCAATAGGTTTGTGTGCTCCATTACTGAGAAGCAACTGTCCAGACCCCTGTGCATTTTACCACTGGAATGCTCAGAGTCGCACCTGCTTTACGTTCCACCCACACAGCCTAAGGGAATGACAAAATAGAAGTCCTGAGATGTACCTACCTGTGCTTCGTCTTCCACATTTTTAAATTAATTTCTTTTTATTTGTTGTTGCCTTTGTTTTTGCAATTTGTTTTTGTCTTGTATTTCTACACGGGTCTGTGCATTGCTTCTTTTGGCCACGTCAGAACAGTATCAAGGTTTGTAGAAGTAAAATTATGTACTACTGACTAAAAAGCTGTCAAGTTTTGACAAATATGTATTCTGGTCCAAAGAGAGAGGATCTGCTCTACCAGAACTCTTGTGTTAAGCTGTGATAGCACATCCTACTCCCTTCACAAGGAAAGCAGGGTCTCTCTCAGCCTTCTGTCAGGGGCGTTGATGTGTATTTGCATTGGCCATTCTCTTTTGGGGCTGGAGGCAGAAGAGCCAGTCAGGAGGGGTTTTGTGACTACAGGAGAAATAGCGGGATGTGGAGAAAATAGTAAAGTCTATAGATCTATCGTGCCATACCGAGTGTTTTTGGGGTTTTTTTGGCTTTAGAGCAGGCCTTGGGCTGGCCAGAGGCCAGACCAGAGTGATTTCTCCGTACCTGAAGCTGATCTGTTCTGGACCACTGCCATAAATGCAGAGGATTCAGTAACTGAAAATGCAAGGGCTTCTTCTCTCTACCAACTGTGAAGAACAGCCAAGTGCTAACTCTGCCCTCGCAGCACATAATATGTTGATTAAGGATTATTTTGGCATGAAGACAGATCTGAGGAAATACAGTAGGCCTATCTAGTTGCAAAACAGGGATAGTATTACTGTGTTCTTGCATTTTAACCAGAAAATGGCAAGATTTCCTTTCAGATGACATGCACATTTTCACTTTGGACATAAATATGTGTTAAAATTAGTGATGAAGAAAAACAGAAAATAATACCAAGGTAAACTTTTGTAGGCAGATGTCATACTTTATACCAGTGTATACTTAATGAGTAATATTTCATAAGTATTCATTCTACCTGCCAGCTTTGCCTTACCCATGTCCTCAGACAATTGCTGCTACCAGAACATCTCTAACATAGTAATACATTTGTTTACACAGTTTTTCAGGGTTTCTTTTCTGTTTATTTTCTAGATGGGGAAAAACAAGGTTTTTCTTTAGCTTTGGTTTGGAGGAAATTTGCAACAGAGATCCCATACAATAATTCTGATTTCTTTTTTTTTGCGTGTGTGTGTGACTAAAACTGACTAAATCTTCTTAAAAGCATTTTGGTATCTTTTCAAGTTGGAAACCACTCTGTTTCTGATTAATTCATACTGCCACACGAGTCCTAGAGCTATGCAGACAAGATGAATGTACCACACTACAGTATCTGTGTTGTAAACCTAAGGGTATTCATGGGCTTTTCAAGCGAATGCACATTCATACGTGAAGTAGGCAACACACAGTGAATGAGCTACATTATGTGAATGTGCTCAACAGCTGAAAAATGAACTATGTCATGGATTTCAGCTTCATGGAGCGAGCAGCTGAATTTGTCGGTGACACTGAAAGATTGTTCTTCTGTATGACTCAGATTGATTCACTGGCCTGACAATTCCCCCTTCTTTGTGAATCCTTCGCACCTGTAGATGCACAACACTAACAAAGGTCTAATTCTGGCAGTTAGCGAAATCCCAACTCTTAGCATGTTGAAATAAGTGCAGCAATTTTTCTCTCAGGAAAATTATAGAAAATACAAAATTCCTAGACTGTAACACTGCAAACTTGAAGCCAAATAGCATGGCAACTGTCTTCCCTCTTAGGCCACTTGGTACTAAATTCTTTTCAGGATAAATATCATCAAACCACTAAATAAATAGTATAGATTTCTTAGGAAATCTAAGGTGACATTCCAATGTCAAACCACAGGAAATCCCTACAGACTTTAACCATAGATTTTCCAATCGATATACCCCCAAATAAATATGAAAACCAAAACCACAAATGGCATTCTCCTTGCTGCTTGAGATATACACTGAGCTGTCAGAATATTAAAGCTGTCTGTACCCAGCTTGTTTATAAAGACCATGGAGGCTGTAAAAGAGCTAGAAATAAGGAAACTTCTGAGGCAATCCCCAGTTTAACTGTAAATCAGGGATTCAAAAGAGAAAGGGAAATAAATAATTCCATGTGCAAGAAAAACTCGCCCAAGTTTTTATTGCAGTAGAAATGCCAACACCTAATTTTTAGGAATAATTTTATGAAAATGCCACTGAGAAACCAAAAATCCTCAAACGCTCCTGCAAACCACAGAAATATGCAAGAACTTCTTGAAAGCACCTAGAAGTGAACTACAGGGCCAAAATACAAATTCAGAGGAGATGCTGAGGAGTATTGCTGGTTGTATGATGGTAAATGATGTGTTCAAGGTTCTTGTTTGGGATCGTAATTCAAACACAGGAAAAAATAGAGAAGTGCTTGATTCAGGGTACAGCAGTCACCTCAGGTAACTGCAGCCTAGCCTGGAAACCAGGCCATTGAATTCCTCTCTGTGTGATCAGTGACGCAGCCCAAGACCCAAAATGTCAAATGCAATAACAAATGATTCAGAAAGCTTCAGGAAGGGCCCAGACAAAAAGAGTGGAGAAGATGGAAGAGGCCATGCAAGGACAAAAGAGGAGGCAAGGGAGGTTTTTTCTGACTGCTGCATATTCAGGCAAATCTAATTTTAAGGGCTGTGAGTTTCTTGAAGTATTATGGTTTTTTTGGGTTTGGTTTTTTTTGTTGCTGTTGGTGGTTTTTGTTTTTTTCCATCAACGTTTTCCTTTAAGCACACAAAGTCATAGAGAAAGAGCATTGGCTAAATCAAATGGATCGTGCTCTGGATGGCTGTTTAGATACATCAGTAAAGGAGATTTGATTGCAGCAGTGGTGGCAATGTACATACCTAAAGAATCCCTTCCTTCAGGTGAAGTGGTTTTGGAGGTACCAGCATTTAAAGTGCCTGTGCCAGCTGGCCAGCACACCATCACAGATGAGCTGGACATATCTAAAAGGGCACTTCCATCTGGGAATAGCCTTCACTGTGCAAAACTTACTCCCATTTCCTGGGCTGTGCTATTGCGCTATGGGCTGAAAAACATGTCTGTGAAATGCCTCTTCTCCACTTCCAGAATGGACCCCAAGGCAAATACGTCATTTGTCTCTTCAAACTGCTAAGTTTTAGTTTAAAATAGTCATTTTCAGGAGTACAAAGACATGGAAATCATTGTGTCAGCTTTTAAAGCTGCCTGAAGGACAAGGTTTGCTGCCATTTTTCTCTTTCCTCCCCTAAGTGCCAGTCACCAAGTGGAATCCTTTTATTTGGGAGAGGTGTATTTGTACTGTATTTGAAGAGATTCTGAACTAAAATTACTAGGAGTAAAAACAAGGACAGCCCACTAGTGTCATTTCCTTAATATAAATTGAGTCTTTTAATATCTAAATATCCGTGACCATGGCACTTTCCAATGTCATTAAAGAAAGACAAAGCGCTCCGCATACTTTAAAAGTTTGCTCTCCCAAAAATCACAACAGTGCCTGCTCAGTATGGGACAGTGGATAATGAAGATGGCAAGGGAAGTTAAGGTATGAAGGATTAGCGCTGAGTTCATAATAAAAGACATCATTAACACAGATGTAAACATTAGTTTTGTGATTCTTAAAAGCAGACTGCAGACCTCCAAAAGGTGGACACACACAGAGGTAGAGTGAAAAGGTTTTGGAAAACTGAGAGGTTCCTGGTAGCAATTCTGCCATAAGTAAGGAGAGTAGGCGGGAAGGCATGAGCCCAGGAGATGTTCAGCCTTCTGCTCTCCATCTATCTGAGACAGAACATGAGAGTAACCTCACTCTGTAGGACCTTTGCTAAGCTCCTGCTTAAATACTCTATTCTGCTGCTCCTGGGCACCAGGCCATCTCTTTCCAACTGTAGCTCACTGAAGTCAGAGCTGTTAAAAACAGAGATAAAAAGGACTGCTGAGTCCTGGGACAGCACAGGGTGACAACAGACCTGATAGGAGAAGCTCATGGTTGCAAGGGTAGGCACAGCTCTGGGACATGGTCAGACTGGCAGCATGTTGCCTCATGAGGGATGCCAATGAACACCATGAAAAAAAGGACATCATCAGGTGTCCAGGAACATGGTGAAGCTCACAGGAAGATGAAAATGAGAACTGATTTCCTTGTGCAAAGAATTGCTCAGAAGCTTTTCTTGCAATTTAAACAGGAAAAGCTCCTTTCCTTTGCAATGTAAAATGAGAGGGAAAGAAGTGCGCAGCAAGCAAAGAGAAAGGAAAGGGGAGAAGGCTCGCATTTATTAGAACAGAAAAAGAAGAGCAAGAATGACAAGACCATGAAGAAGCAAAACCCCCAGCAGCCTAAGCCAAAGATGTTATAATTTCCTCTGTGCCTGGAACTAGGAGCTTCCTAAGATGAATCTTTGTGAAACCAAGCCTGGTTTGCACTGGAGTAGAAGGGAACAAGGCATCTTAAACCTGACCATGCCACTGGGCTGCTCAGCATGTCAGAGGAGCTGCTGCAGCTCCTCTGGGCCTCTGCTCCTTCACTCTGCTTCTCCTGCCCTTCTGGCCTGAAAGGTTTTGAGGCAGGTCCCCCTGGACTCTGTGTTTGAGCAGGGTGTGGGACCTGACAGGCACCTGCATTTCCATCCCACCTCCTCCTTCCCTCTGGGTGCTACTGCACTAATGTGAGACGAGAGGGGCATGGGCATAGAAACAGATCTGCAAAAATTGTGAGGGAAAAAATATGGTAGCCCAACTTGTTTAAATGCCAGGAGTCTTCAGATACATTATATATTCAACTTATTGTTGGGTTTATGGTCAGGAACCAATTTTGCGCTAATGAAAATAAAGGAAACTGTTGAAGTTCAGAGGCTATGCAAATGGTGATTAATACACACTTTCAAAAGGGTTATTTAACATTTTTACTGCTCTAAAACGATAATGCTTTTTGATTTTGAACATTTTCAGGATTATTGACTTAGCTCAGATTTAATACAAGAAATTTATATATATGAAATGGAAAGACAAGCATGCGAAAATTATTGCAGGAAGTGAATTACAAAGTGAGGACTGTATATGGATACTGAAAGACTCCATATATTTAAAGACAATAATTTTGTGGATAATAACGACTGAGTCATCATCACATACTGCATGTCTTTATGTGTCAAAATAAGAGTAATAAATGCAGTCATAAGGCAAATCTGTGTGACTGAGTAATGAAGAGGCTGAAAAAGACCTAATGGCTGGAATAATGATGGCTGGGAGGGTTGCTTGCTACAATAATATGTGGTTTGCCTAATGAGGAACGGGCGCAAAAGAAGATTCAAGATATTGCACCGTATATTATAAACCAAAAGACTGAGGGAAGATGGCCAAAGTCGGCATGCAGGCAGACTTCAAACAGCTTGTGGTACGTACTCAGTGCGTCACAGAGAGGCACGTTAGACTTAGCAGGGTGACAGGGTATCCTTCTTCCCAGAGAGCTTGCGTCTGTGGCTTCTGCAGAGCATGGCCAGCACACTCGATCTGTGGCGTGGGGAAGGGAAATGGGTCTTGGCACACCACGCTTGAGAAGATGATGATGATTGTCAGAAGCTGCTGGTGGGACAAAAACAAGTTGTCTTGTTCATGGAAAAGCAAGAAGTGACCCTGGAGTGCAGCTGTTGGTGCCTCTGCACTGGGAGAGGGTTTGATGTAAATGACAATTTTCCCGTTCCAAAATGCAAATGGGTTTGGAAAGTCAGCACCTCATTTGCAGGTATTTCAGTGAGAGTTTTGCTGTTAACTTCAGGAGATTACACAGTTCTTCTGCAGATGTCTCTGAACAAAAACGGTACAACACTGAGCAGTGGCTTAGCTTGAATAACCTAATACGCCAGTTGTGAAACAAATTATCTGCCTTAATCTGTTCGGTTAAGCAGAAGCAATGAACCATGCTCAGACTTCATTGGTAATTTTCTCTATGTAGATAAATAATTTCTCTTTAGATTTCAGTGAAGTCTTGATTTGGAACCTGTGATAAGAGTGTCATGATGATTTAATGATTTTTCTCCGTTGGATATATTAATAACTGATATATTATAGATACATTATATTAACTGAAAGTACTATAACTTAATCAATATGAAATGCAGAAGAATTTCTCAGTAATAGATTAGCACTATCCATTAGTTATCACTTACTGTCAAAACTAAATAGCGAAGAATATTAATGTTTGGTAAAAACCCATTTTGTCCACAATGAATATACCCAAGTTTTGCACACTGTGCAAGTCAAATACGACATTAGAGATAATTTTGAGCATGGCTGGACCATTCACAGGGTCAAATCATGGAGCAGGTCACTATCTGCATCGAGTTCCCCTCATTTCTCGAATAGAGACTGGGTTCACAGCTGACAACTGTGGCAGAGAGCTGTGATGGGGCATCCCCCTCGCTCTATCCCCCATCCTTCGTCTGTCTGAGCTATGAATGGATAATCACACACGAGAGCCTGGGTTTGTGTGTGCTCACACCGAACACCCTTTGGTTGCTGTGTTTACCTCAATGGGGCTGTTAATGAAAATGAAGATTTGCTGAGTTATCTGCAGGGTTGGGTGCCTAAGGGACCGGACTTTTAATGGGACATAAATCCAATCAAGATTTTCATACCGTGTAAGGAACCTCTGCAGTTTGTGGAAAACAAGAGCCTCCCTGAAAGCTGCTGTTACACAAATATCAACACGCTGGGGGCATACATTAAAGCAGCCCTCAAATCGCAGGTTTTTGGCTTGACACCGGAAATAAATTGAGACCAAAACAGGAGGGAATAGTACTGGTCAATTTGCAAGATAAAGATTAATAAAAAGAACTTATTGCATGATTTACACGGGAATTTTATGGTTAACTCACTGTAAGTTTTTTTAAAAGACTTCTTTTTACTTTCTGTACCAGAACTATGATTCATTCACACACAAAGGTTATATGAGAGGCACAATTTCTTAGTTCATTCAAGCTTTCCTGTTCAAAGGCAAGAAGCTTTTGTGAGATCCGCTGTTGTTCAGAGAGGGAATTAGTTTTATTAGCAGTGTGTCATTCACAGGGTGCCTTACACGTATACCAGCTTCCTCTTTTTTTTTTTTCAGTTTGTTAGTACTGGCATGGTTTGGGATTCTCAGTATGAATAAAACCCATTTTCTGCTTCCCATATTCTCACCCTGGGATGGTATTTCCTTCTGACCAAGGACACAGGACTGTTAAAAAAGAAAGGGAGCACAAAAAATCCCCCAACAATGCTGTGCTTCCAGGATGTCGATGTTACCAGCTGATTTAACCACAAAAATCTTCCTGCCTCATCCTTTCCTGTACCTTTATGTGTTGTTTTTTGCACTGAACTAGCTCAGAAGCTTTTCCAAGACCTTTTGTTCTCTTTGCTAAAAGCCGCATGGATGGTGCTAGAATTAATTCCCGCATTTGGGAGAACACCGAGGCAGTTCGCTACAAAGTGAGCCTTTATTATTCACAAATCCTGGTAGGATCACATGAGGCGTGGGATGTTTCCCTGGTCCCTGGCAGGCAGACACGAGCAGCCGCAGCCAGCCTGCCCTGCACTAGCTCCCAGACAGCTGGAGTGGGAGCACAAGAGGCCTGTGTCCCCTCGCTAAGCATGCTGCCCTCCTGTAACTGGTGCCCAAAATGGGCTCTAAGCACAATTTAGGTGTCTCAGTTCAAGTAAACAAGCAAGACAGCCCTTCTTGGACCAGGGCATGATTATATCAGCTCTCTCATGTAGGTGACAGCTCTGTGCTGCACCAAATGTGTATCAAGCATGTGTAATAATTTGGGGTTAATTCTCATAAATTAGAAGTCCAGAGGGAACTGCTACTGACCATCTCTCTAACTGTCTGCATATTGCAGATGATGAGCTTTCTTCAAATTAATTGGAGCAAGAGCATCTGTTCTAGAAAATATACAATTAATTTTAAAATTTCCAGTACTGTAGAAAACAACAAGCTAAGCAGACTCAGAGAACTCACACACTTAATGATTCGTGCCATGTTTCTCATCTGAAGTTTTCTGTTTTCAACACCTGGGCACTGCCTGCTGTTGCTCTATTCTTTGCAGAATAAAGAACCTTCAAACTTCTGTTCCTTACATTAGTAGTTGTAGACTGTGATCATATTTCTTCCTTCTGCTTAAGTAAAACTGATGGAGTTTCTGGATTATTTAATTATTTAGCATATTTTCCCTATCACGTTCCTTGTCTTTTGGCTTTTTTCCCCAAACACTCCTCATATCCTCAATGTCCTGCTTGACCAAGGTACAGGTAATGGATAGTCCACTGTGGCAATAATCATCTTTGATGCAGGGATGATGGATGCATCCTCCTCCTCCTCCTTTTTCTGCTCCGCTTCCTGGAGCCTGTCCTGGTTCTACAGCCTTTGATCAAGGTTTGTTCAGACCTGCTGGTGCAGTGTGGGCTATTGAACAGCAGTGGGCATATTTTATGATGCACAGGTCTTTTCTAGGATATCTCAATATAACTGCAGGATAGAGTTCTATAAATGCTACCCATGTTCTACAGTTACAGGTTTTCAGTTTCATATTTGGCTGTGTTAAAATGCCCTTGGGTTTCTTCTGTTCAAACTAGTGCATGGCTTTTTTGCCACCTTGAAGTTTCTCAGTTGTGATTTACCTTTTTGTTTCTCTCCCAAAATCACTGATTAAAACATTCAGTAGAAAAAAAAGAGACATTAATTGATCTTTGAGGGACCTCCTTAGAAAGAAATCTCCTCCTGAATAATTCCCCATTTACTCATGCCTTTAGGGAACTGTCAAACAGCTTTTAATCCATACTGCTAAGAGAATAGCATTAATTTTGACACTATTCATGCCCCAGTGTAAAGGAGCACATTCCAGGACTGGCATACTTGACCAGAACAAAGTAGAACCTGCAGCTGTATTTGAATTTCCATGGGATTCAAATAGCAGACAGCTGGCTGACCATCTCAGGCTGTTTCAGCTTGATATTTCCATGGCTTTTTGAAAAGGAAAGGCAGACCTCTGCAGTGATGTGTTGCCAATGTTTTGAGTCAGAGGTCCCATAAAATGTTCCCAGCTCGGTGTTATAAATCTAAATTAGCTTTTGCAAAAATAAAAAAAAAAAAAAAAGAGGGTTGTGGCATCTATTATTATATCTTAACTCTTTGTGTGCTTTCCTGTGATACAAGACAAAGGAGAATGCCAAAACAATGCCTTAGTTAGATGTAATGCAAACAGCTATAGACTGCTCCTGGTACATATGCTGGGGATATTTGCAGAGCCCAGTTCGTGCACTGCTACACGGGCTTCTGCGGAGAAGAGATGCCAAATGTTTTCTGCAGAGAGGTTTTGCTTACAGTCTGCCAGATCCTTTGTACGCCCTGAGCCATTCCAGCTACAAATTCTCCGCTCTTTGTAAGCAACCAGCATGCACTCCAGAAACCATCTTTTCCTGGATGGCAGAGAACTATAACAAGGAATTCTATCCTATATACTTCCAAAACCTCCCTTGGGTTTGAGGTAACACATGAACAGCTCACAGTGCTACCTCCTTCTATGAAAATGGGCAGTAAGGGAGGGGCAAGGGGCGAAGTTTCTAAGCAGGGCTCTGGCCAGGGCAGCAGGTGATGCCCTGGGTACTCCCCAGGTCTTCCTTTCTCAGCACAGTGAGAAACCAGCTCTGCAGTGGTTGTTTTTAGTGCTGTCAGTTGAGATCCTTCAATACATCATGGGGTTAGCCACAACCACAGCCAGGGACAAGGGGAAAGATGCTTGGCATGAAAAAAACCCCTCTGGTTCTCACACTTTTCAGTCCATATATATCGTGACTGGGTCTCTATCTGCTAAAATGAGCAATTTTTTCTGGTGGGAGATGACAAATAGGTGGAAGCAGCAGGTAGGCCTGCAAACGCAGCCTGAGGGTCCTGCACTTAACAGAGTGACTCCAAACTGAGTGGAAGAAGATGTCTCTCTTAGGCTGAGGTAGTCTAGCCATCATTTATGAGAATTATTCATACCTTGAAGCATAATAATCCATGAATGCTTATATACCAGAAAAGTCCCAGATTTTCACTGAGAATACAGATGCTGTAAGGAGGATACAGAGGCACTGTAAACTTCTCGAAAACAAGTAAACAAAACACAGGCAAGCCCCATAGCATGCAAAATTCAGCACCTAGACCTAGGTGGTTGAAAGTTGAGCAGGCCTTTCCTTCCTCACCCAAATCACACTTAAGATCATCTATCTTAATTCTATAATTTTAAGACCAGCAGCCACTAACCTTGGCACAACAGAATAATTATGTAAGAGGCAAACTCATCCCCTACAAACCTGAGGGAAGCAATGACAGAAGTTTCCTATCAACTGTCCATCTTTTAGGAAAGACAGAGAAATCAAATCCATGAACCAGAAGAGCTAAACATGCCTCATTTATCTTGGTCTTTCTAAAAAATATTTTTTTCCCCTGTAAGAACACAGACTGGCTCACTTGCGGAACATATTATTATAAAATTGCAGCTAACAAAAAAAAACATTAAAAACTGCCTATTGCTCACCGATAATGGACACAATTTTTCTTTGCGGCAAGTAAAAAGAAATTTGGCACATCAGTCACTTGTACAGCGTTTTTCTGCTGCTCCTATCCCACGCACTAGATACACATGTGTCAGCTGTGCTTGCGTCACTGTTAAAAGCCTTAATGACTGACTCATTCTTCCATGGCATGTGGCGAATGTAGGCTGGACTTCTGCGGGCTCTTGGAGCCAGAGAACAGGAGGAGGCTGCGGTGAAAGAATGTCTGCGGGGAAGCAGGCACCAGGAGGGCAGCGCAACGGGCAAGGCTCGCCCTACCAAGCTGTGACTTTCACTGCCCCGTCTTGTGTTGGCCTCTCTGTGTGACTTGCTTGTAGCCAAGCACTCGCTTCGCAAACTGATCAGCTGATGGAAAACCATGCTGACTCCAGCTGGATGCCATGACTTCTCCAAGGGAAGCTACCACCTCCCCCTCATGCTTCTGTCGGCAAAGGGGGTGGCACAAGCACATCTTCAGGGACTTCAGGAGAGCTCTGTGGTTGCCCGGCTTCAGCTGGTTGCACCAACCCAGCTCACCTAAGCCAAGGAAGGGGCAGGAGCGTGCACAGAAGAGGTGCTCACGTCTGCAGAACAACATTGGTCAATGTCACCATTCTCTAATATCTTCTCACATAGAAAGTAGCTTGATTGTTTTGGGGAGTGTAGCATCAGCCATCACAGTGTCCCAAGAGAGCAGCATCCTGGTTTTTGTCCCAGGTTTCCTTAGTATCACCATCACTTTTGGAGTTAATAAGTGATAAGACAATTATTCTTTTTACTCAGATGTGCTTGAAAAATTGGACAAGGTGTGCCAGAGTCAGCATGTCCCAAAGCCAACCTCTGATTTGTACAAAATGGGGTACTTGGATGGACAGGCAGCTACAGCAGTGATGTTTAACAATGGCTGTAAAGTCAGATGGATCAAACGTCTTCATTTTACATATCTTTGAAATAACAACAGTTGGCTTGTCCATGATGGGCTCTATTATCATCAAAACCTTCTGACTTTTCCATGCATCTGTTGCATATCTGCTGTGGCATTGTGGCACGGTTACCTTGCTTTGGTGGCCAGAGGGCAAGGCTTTCCCAAACCTCCTCTGTGCGACTCGCGTGCTCCATGAGACTGGCATCCTCCATACAGCAGGTGCCATCTGGGCAGTGGCTGGGCATAGCTTCTTCTCATCTTTTGGTTAACACATCTCAGCCCATGTTGCAAGAAGCTCACTTTCAGAAGGAGGAGACAGACATCCCTGCTTGGTTTCTGGCTTCTCTCCTGCAGCAGCAAGTGTATCAATTAATATCAGCAATGATGCCAGTTAATTAGTGGTGGTAGGTTGGAGGACACTGACACCTTTCCCTTGTATGTCCTCTCAAGAACAGATTAATCCCAGGCGGGTCAACCAACTGTGCGGCAGATGGCTGCATCCCTTCCTGCTGCTCACCTTGGCTGGGACTGATCTGGATGCTCAGCACTGCCCACCTTGGTGTTCAGCATAACCTTCTCAGGCTATTGTTCAGCCACACAGAATTTGGGGCGAGATGTTAATTTATCAGCTTATTTTTGGAGATGTGAATAGAACCATAAACACTCACCCCACAGCTGCATTTTATCAAAAACCAATCTGCTATGGAGTGAATTATTTCAAGTGAAATTTCTATACAGTTGAATAGATGGATTCCAAGTCCCTACATACTAGAGTAGCTGCAATAACCTGTGCACCATTCTGCTTTATGATGCTCAAATATTATTTCAAATAAAGCTAACCTAAGACCTCATTCATCTGCATTGATTCCACAGTAAAGCCACTAAAGTCAGTCTGGGAACACCTAGGATCAGCTCCAGGCTTTACAATGGACTTTGCCATGTCACTCTCATTGCACATTCATGTTACCTCTGGAATTAGTTGTCTTCCCCTCAAAGTCAGTTGTGTTGGCTCCTCCTAAGATACCAGAAAGGGTGATGGCCTCATCTTGCTCAGGTGACCAGACGTGAGAGGAAAAAATGCCCTGTGGTGGCAAGAGGTCCCTTTAACTGGTATTTTTCTTTTGTCCAGAGACTTGTTTCCTCTATTTTTTTAAATTGTGTATTCTTGGCAGTGATGTATGGGAGGTAGACGAAGGCTTGTGCAGCAGAGTTCTGCACCTCTAGAGCTACTCTGTGCATCTTTACGACAGCAGCAAGGATCAAACTCTGTTTCAAAGTGTGCTGTACAACTGCTGGTGAAATATTAGGTCTGAAATGATCTTAACTACTTCTTTCCATTAGACTTTTGACTACGCTTTACATGCAGCTGGTTACAGAGAAAAACACATTTCCTTCATCGTCAACAGTGAAGAGCCAGGCTGCTCTGGCTCTGATGCGTGTACCACCATTGAGGGGTCAGTGGGCTCGGGGCAGCTGGCCAAAGACTGGCATTATTTGCACTTTCCTACCTTATCGTGCCCAAACACGGCTGTTAGAAGAGCAGTGATCTCATCCTTCAACTGCTTTGAAATTTCCCAAGTCTAACAAGCTTTAACTGCTGCAACTCTACTTCTCAGAGCAAGAAACCATGAAACTTCTTTTATATGTGTCTCCAAGACCAAGGGTTTATTATAATGCAGAACTTTTATATTTTTGTTGTATCTCCCCGCCCATCTTTTCCCACAGATGAGAGTTGCATTTCTGTGGGTTTTGTTTCTACATTTTGCTTGAGAAGAGGCTTGAATGCTGGCACACAGGTGTGTGCTGTGGGGGCACAACACTTTCCAGCAGGGTTTGGCACGTAGATCTCACCAGGGTGGTGGGTTTCATGGCTTTAAAAACCCAAGAGAAGGAGAAACCCAGCTAATGATATGCTGGAAGCATAGGCTTAAAATCAGGCACCAGTTATAACTTGTTTGTTAATGCACGTTCTCAGAAGGAAAGTCCTTTTATCTGGATAAGCTATACTTAACTGCTCCACTTCATAGAACTGGGAACTGAGAAGCTCTCCCAGTTGGGGACACACGGATGTGGGCTCACCAGCTTTCATGTGCTTCTCATTTGGCTGGTCTGAGCTACCTGCTCCAGGTGAGGGCCAAGAGTAAGGCAAGCATGACAACCTACTTCCCACATGGAGAGGCTGCATCTCTTTCAGCAGGCTTGCTTCTTCAAAGGTGCAAACTGCTCAGAGCAGTGAAGACAAAATGAAATAGGCACTGTAGAAACTTTGCTTTCCTTTGCCTTTGCTCTTCAATGTGCCCAGATTTTCCAGTTTTTAATGACCTCTTGAAAAAGTGGTCCAGCCCTCAGAGATGAAAGTCAGCAGTGCCAGTTATCACTTCTGACAGGCAGAGTGGCAGAAAAACAGTCCCTATGGTCTTACCACAGTCATATGCACATCATACCCCATGTGGGTGAAGCATCCCCAGGCTCTTGTGGCCATCAGCCAGGGAAATGGTGAATTTCGCTTCCTCAACTTGTCTTGGTCCTGAGCAAGCCAAGTTTGAGAAACAAACTGAGAGAGCATCAGAAGAGATAGAACACAAGGAAGTGAGTAGTAAGAAGCCCTCTGTTGGCTGTAACCAACAATAAAAGATGTTTCTGTTGCAATAACATTACACAAAATTAGAAGGAGGCGCTTGAGATGGGTTTAAAATTATGAGGAAGGAACTGTAATTGTCCAAACAGAGCTGCTCTGCACCTGTGGGGAGCTGTAAGAAGTTTGCTGCTTCTGCTTTTCACTCACTTTTGAGTGTGGTGAAAGCAGGTATTACATACAGGGAACAAACAGCAAGTATTTTTAAGAATGCCTGTCCGAGTCTGTATCCAACCACTTCTCTCTGTCCCAAGGCTTCCTAATGACCAATTTTTTTTTTCTGTGGCTGGAAAGCTGATACAGTCGAACTGCTGCTGAGTGGATAATAGCAGATGTGTTTGCCTCTGAGCTATTGGCAGCCAAATTATGACTTGACCCGAAGTTCCTTAAAAGATCACGCCAAGTTTTTCTCTTACTTGCATATGGATGCAACTACTTGGTTGCAGAAAAATTTAATCAATGAAGGCAGCAGCAGCACAAAATGTGCCATGTGAGATCAGCTTCAATTGCTGTCAGGAAGAAGAGGCTGTGGGAATCACTGCTTTTACAATATTGTGATTGCGCCAAACGCAAAATTTCATTTTGGATACATCCCAAATCAAACAATTTCAGATTTCTGGACAAATATAAAGGACTTCTTGAATCAATTTAAATATTATATTCAACCCCAAATGTTTTTAAAATGCTTTCTTTTCATCTGGGATATGGGTTGGACTTGCACACACCAGGAAATACGGTGATGGAATGTTCTATTCAGCAGTGTGGTAGAAATAGGAGGAGGATGCAGATAGACTAAGGTTCTGACCTGGGGTAAAAGATAAATGAAAGAAGGAAATCTGAGTCATGTCACACCTCAGAAGCATGTCCTGAGTGCTGGGAGTGCCTCCCCATCTTGCGTGGATTTCTGACTGGTGGTTGCACAAATTTTCTCAAGTTTTCTCTCAAGCAGCGAGTATTCCTCAGAAGCCATAGATAATTAAGTCTGGCTGAAACAGAACTTTTCCCTGCCAAGATCTTTTTTCAGGCAAGACATAATTCAGAATCAATATCAGGTATGTAGCAGAAGTCTGCCGGGCTGTGCCATACAGAGGCAATAGAGCCTGCAAAATGACCCCAGAGGGATGGGATTCATGCCTTCCCCCAGCCTTTGGACATGATTAGCCATTGTTAGTCCTATAGTGTATTCATCTCAGAGCTGCAGAACCTCTTTGTAACAAAGACAAATGTATATTCTATTTCTCCAGCTAAAACGAGATGAAGTTGGCAATTTATAATGTTGAATTGTAGGTTCAGCCAAGTTTGGTGGTTTGCAGAGCTTAATTCTCTTTATTTAAAGTTTTATTCAGTGTGGCTGCTTCATTTTGAGCAAATTTTTCAACCCACCCTCAGAAGATGGGGAATCATTTACAGCCTTTGACAGATTTGATCTCTTATCATTTTTAACTGGGGATTTGGAGATGTAATTATTTTAATGCTTTTTTAATTTGAAAATTAAACTTGCATTTATTTTATGAATAAAAGGACTAATGAGTTCCTCAGAGGGAAAGCCCTGCAATGAAATAAGAGAAATGTACAGTAAGAACACAGCCTCAGAGCTGGTTTGGGAGGAGCTGTCTTTGAGCCAACTCTAAGATCAAGATTGTTGCCATGTTCATTTTTGGAAGCCTCCTCCATTGATTTTTCATTTGTGTATTCATTAGACTGAAAGCCCACAAAGTGCAGTTGATAATTACCATCAATGGTCTGGTTTTGAATTCTTTTCAGACCAAGTTGATAATTCAGCTAACTATCTGAATGGCTGAGGCTGCTTAATACCAGCCTGCTACGTTGCCTTTCATTTCTTCTCTTGAAGGCCTTTGTGAAGCGAAGCAAGGGCACACGTGCAGATTATCCTCAGCTTTTCTTGGTGGTGAGATGACAGCTTCCCCGTTGATGTCTATCGTATTTTTGCTGCGGGGCGTTTGGGCAAAACAACCTTGTTCTAACAGAAATTAACAATCTTCTATTTTACCACAATGCAGATTGAAAACAGTTGTATCAAGCAGCAGATTAAAATGGTCTCTCCTACCTGTGATTTAGGCAAAATTTTGACCATTCGCTCTTCAAGAACAGGGATGCAGAAGGTACTGCTCTACTGTGAGGTTTCCCATTCTTTAAAAGATGTAGGAAAATGTAGGGTGACAAGGGGCCCTCTGCTACAAAAAGAAGGTGGAAGATGATACAAAGTTATTTTAATATCACAGCTTGCAGGTTTTTGATGGCTGTTGAAGGCCAGTAATAACTTGTGCTAAGAGTTACTTTTTTTTTTAACCTTAAATATAGAGACATCGAAATGGGTCACAAAGGGTTTAATGAGACAAATGACATGAACACAACCCAATTTCCTGTCAGCCCCCCAACCGCAAATAAGGACTAGGAGTGAGAGAGGTTGAGCACCCTAAATGCTTCAGATGCAGCTTCCAGACTGTAACTAGGCTCTCATCTTTCCCCCGCCGTGGTGGCTGCTTTGTGGGGGTGGCAGAAATAGTTGCTGAACATGCAGAGCACTGAAGGATGCTCCTGGCTGAGACTTCTGATAAGCCTGCTGGTAGTGTGTTCTCCCTTGTAATTACCCATATTTGGTATTTTTTTAATGGCTAGTTGAAAGTTTCCCAAAATTTAAATAAAATTGGCTTGCTAATGAAAATCAGAAACATGCAAGAACCATGACCTTGATAAAATTTTCCATTTTTAAATATTTCTTGTACAGTGCATTTATGCATTTTTGCAAGGCGTGCCTAGGAAAGGGTGCTACGAAACTGCCAGGCATCAGCAAACAGATAACTCAACATTTTGATATTTTTGGCTTATGTAGCTCACAACATCCAGAGATCATGAAACACCTCAAACTTCAGGCTACTATTGCTTCGCAGATTAGAAGAGGAAGGGGACAGCTCTCAGTCCTCCGGTAATGTGCGAAAAATAATAGAAAACCTTTCCTTTGCGTTATTTTATTACACTTTAAATCTGGGTGATTTTTTTCTCCAAACAATGTGATAATTTAGGTAGATTTCTGTACTGGCAGCCACAACACAGAAGGTCTGGAGAAATTCACAAGACTTCTTTTGTATGAGAGCTGTCGTGCCTGAACACGTAGATGGTTATTTTTAATGTCTCAGCTCCGAGACAGCTCTTGTCGAAAGACAACTCCTGCAGCGTGCTCAGCACCCACGCTCCCTGCCCTGGCTCCAGGTCCAGGGAAGGTGGTGCCAATGGAGGTGAGGGTGCTGTGGCAGCTGGTCTCGGGTCACCCACGGATCCTTGTGGCTCACCCCCCAGCTGTGCTAGCCCCAGTGCTGCTGCCACAGGAACTGGCTGGAGTAGGGGGATGAATGGAGGTTGGGATGGTTTGCCAGAGCAGATTACACCGGGGTCTGTCACAGCAGGTTAAACAAAAGCGTGCCTTTTGATTTAGAATACTGTCCAGGTTTGCTAATATAGAGGGTTTCAGGCTTGTGTCAAAGGGCACATTTGAAGTGTTGTAAAACACTTTATTTTCCTAGCCTGTTTATTTTTTCAGCACGGGTCATTACCAAATCACTGCATCGCCGTCGACATGCCTGAAATATTTAGCTTGCCTCAGTTACATTTCTCCCGAGCCCTGGCTGGCTGTGTCTGCCAGATAACTGAGGATGCGCCTGGAGCTTCACTTTAGGAGCAGAGGTAAGTCATATTGTGTAGGCTGAGGTGTTCTAGCTTCTGCATACTATTGCTCATGCCTTGCAGTCCTTGGAGTCACCTTGCTGCCTTATTCTACAGACTTTTTTAAGTGCTGCAGTGCTGTATGTTACTAGGTGGAGAGCAAGACTGAAGACTGCTTTGAGGAGGAGGATGTTTCAGGTCTGGAGTGGCAGCATCCAGACCCTATTTGCATTGTTCTTCTGGTCTTCTGTCTTCAACTGTAGTTATGCAGAGAGAAGCTGTTTACTTATTTTGCATGGCTCCCAAATGTCATTTAAGCATTATTAACAGGAGGGCTACTACCTCCCAGATTTCTAATTAAGGTCTTCCCTTCAGTCTATTAGCAGTACTTTTGTGGACATATTCTTTAATTAGTTCTGACTTTCTGACTCCAGTGCAAAGTAGTTTTTAACTACTGTCTGCAATGCCCACGAGTGGTGAGTCAACCTATTAAAAATTAAAAATCAATTTTAGTTTCACCTAATGAACCAAGTGCTATTTCATCTTATTTTCATTTTCACAGTGTCTGAGAATCCAGGTGTTGGTGAGAGCTTTACAAATGGAGGCAAAGACAGCCACCTCAACAGGCCCTGGGCGAGGGAGGGGTTGTACCCCCATGACCCCACCAAACCCTCATCCCAAGGCAAGGAGGTGATGTATAGTAGGAGGAGATGCAAGATGGACACCTTGGTAGGGTGGGGATGCTGAAAACCCTCGGTTTTGATGTCTGCCCTGGTGTGGGTGCTGACCTGGGCCCACCTGCCACCAGCTCTGGGGGAAGGACACCCCACAGATGCTTCACCTCCTGGCTTTACCACTCTGAAAAAGCATCCTGTTTTTTCACAGCCCCGGGGAAACCGTCTTAGACACTTCAGGCAACAAAACCCTCAAGATAATGGCTTAACCTAAGCTCAGGCCATGTTCATCTGGGTCCACATTTGCCTTTTGAAATCACACCTATGCCCTCAGCACACAGACATCCAGCCTGGGTCCAGTGCATGCTATGGTTCCCATGCTGGGTGTGACAGAAGCGTGGGGTAACACACATCAACTCCCTGCTAAAACCTACCAGCCACAAAAAGCCATTCCCACTCTTCCCTCCACCTCCCACTAATGCCCTTGTACGCCTTCAGGGAGCTGAACTGGCAGAAAAGTCCCCTTCTGCTGGTTGGGGATTGGGGCAAAGATGTGGCTGAGCCTGGGCCAGGGCAAGAAGAGGAAGCTGGGGCCAGGGAGAACCACCATCGTCCCTTACAGCGGCTGCTGGTATTTCATTGACTGCAACGAGCAATGTGTGAACATCAGGGTGTCCAGAGGGATCAGAGGGGGAAGGACACCCACCTGGAACAAGGAAGAGCATGACTGCCCTAGAACATATGTGAAGATTCACATCTAGATTTGCAGCCCTCAGAAAAGGAAAATTTTGAGGCACAGAGCCATGATTAGGCCCTTTGTCCGTGCTGCCATGATCAGATGCACACTGGTTCAGAAATCTGCTCAAAGCCACTTGCAAGATCAAGGCCTTTCTTTGTAGCCTCTTTGGACCAAAGACGGTCTCTTTTTCTAAAATGCTTCACATCCCTGCAGCCTTTGCAAATGGGAGAAATGATGCCAGCCTGCTGAAACATTCATGTGAAAACTTTGTTGGCTCAGACTTGGTGTTCACCTTTGTGCTTAGGCTTGATTTTCTAAATGTGTGCATAATTATTAATGCATTCATTAAGAGTATTTCCCATGGTGTCAAGCAACTCTAAATAGATCGCAGAACAGAGGGTCAATCCAACCACTGTGCATAAAAAGTAAAAAAAAAAATAATCTGTAAAGAGCAGGTCAAGAGGAGTCTAATTATGGAGCAGCTTTTGAAAAAGATTCATATATAATTTGGGGATGTATTTTAAAATTAAAAAACCCACAGACCTTACTGATTCTCTGTTAACTAGAAATAAGGAAAAATTATTTTCACAGATCAAAATATAAGGATTCTGTTGTGCACATCATTTAAAACATACTAGAGCACATCAAACGCTCTTTGAAAATAGCAAGTAATTCACAAATATTGACATTTTTTGTCAAAATTTCATACTTGACTAGACAGTTCACCACAAGTAGAAGAAAACCAGTATGGTCTAAAGGGTTTTCTGGACCATGGCAATATTCCCCAAGCGTTTTTGCTTTAAACAAGTAGCATCTTAGTGGTAAAAATTACGCAGTACTAAATTATGAGGTACTGGGAAAGAAGGCTTAATTCCAGAGCCTCTACTGTAATTTTGGTTGAATTCTTTTTCTAGGATCAGGGCCAGAAAGAAGGGAGGACCTTCAGAGCTTGATTAATAGATTGAAAGAGGGTATAAAGAGGAAGAGTTTAAATACATTGGGGAATGTTTTGGATGAAAGAACCTGGAGCTGGGATTGACTGGGTGTAGGAAACAAAAACATAATGCAAGTATGATCGAATAATGGGTCATGTTGCCCTGACAAGTTGTGCAGTGTCTGTCCATGAAGGCTTCCAGCATCCAACAGGACAAAGTAACGTGGTCTGAGGCCAATGCTGACCTAGTTCTGAGCCGTAGGTTGGATGTGAGATCTGATGTCCCTTCCTGCCTGAGTGACTTTGGCACTTCAGAGTGAATGGGTCTACCACAGCCTAAAATGAAGTGGCCTCATAGCAAAACCACCAGTCCCAAACACCTGACAATGCCTATTTGGAGTTCGCCAAGCCTGACTGCCTCAGAACAACCCAGAGCTCATGACCAAGGTGAGGGGACTTCATCCCTCACTAAGTCAGGATCTGTGCACGGCAATAGGAGCATGATCTGCCCAGCTGTAGGACCTATGTTCTCTTTTGGACCTCCATTGCTCCTGTTCCCCTGCCTAAAATGGGTCTGACCCATTTAAGTCAGACACATAGCCTAAAGGGATGCTCATGGAAACCATTTCCCTCCCACCAGTGATGGGGAGGAGCCTCCAGGAGACATACAGAAGCAGAGAGGCTGACAGGACTGTGTTGGCATCTCCACCTTTCTGGGGGCCCTCAGATGGAGGACCCAGCCGCTGGGCTCAGGGCCCCTCTTTCTGGTTCTGACTCTGTCCCATTTTGCCTTGGTTTGCTTTCATGGTACAGCACCTGCACTGTTGGGGTCCCCCCAAAGATTTATTGGCATGGAGGGGCCCACACAGCAGATACCAGCTGGGGATCACCCGTCATGCCCAGGTCTTCAAGGACCTCCATCTTTCTCAGCTCAAAAGGACAATGCCTTCACATGCTGGCATGTGAACTCAATGACGCATCCATGGCCCAGAGGTGCCTGAAATAGCCAGTCACCAGGAGGATATTTGGGGACCACCGCCCACTCCCAGCTTCTCAGCATCCCAAGGTGGCTGCCAGGGATGGGGCTGTTTGGAGGTCTGGCCAGGCTCCATGCAACTCTTCTGCTCTTTGACACTGTGGGAAAACCACAAGGCATGCTAGGCATCTGGACCCAGAGGTGTTGTGCTGCCTGGTACGTGTGAGGGATGACCCCCAGCATCCCAATAAGCACCAGGATCTCTGCAGCCAGGACTTGGCTCAGCACACATTAAACAAGCCCCTGTGAGGAAAGGAAAACACCTACCCACAATGTCCTTTGCCTCCCACCAGCTGATCGGATCAGCACTGCAGCTGGATCCTCAAGCACGGGTTGCAGGAGGCTTTTATTGCATCTCAAAAGAGAAAGCCTAATTTCCTCACATCTCCAGCAGAACATCCCACCTGTTTTGCAAATCCTTTGGCAGTATTAGTCATTTATGACTATCAGTAATGCTTTTCCAGGCCTCCCTACACAGCCAGTAACTAGGAGAAAAAAAGTATGCCATAACAGAAATTGTTTGTGTTTCTAAATCACAAACATCAGCATTGTGTTATTCTAACAGCTATCATCTTTATTTTTAGGATATTTAATCAATTTGGATGCTTTCAGGTATATTTTAATCAGACCACTTTGCTCTAGCTCACCTCCCAATTCTGGTTGCCATGGCATAACAATGATTTCTGTTTTAGCTAAAAATAAACCTTCAGCAACAAAAGTATTAGCCATTAAAAAAAAAACAAAACCAAAAAAAACCCACCAAAAAACCCAAACCAACAAAAAACCAAACATGATGAAAACAAAGCACCTCTCCATGCACCAATTCATGTTACTCCACATACCTGCTGCTTTGGCATCAGTTGTACAAGGCCCTGAATGGACCCTTTCTGCCACCCCTTCCCTTTTTACACACTTTTACATTCTGGGTAATGAAAGACAGCCAAACGACAAAAAAATTGCAAATATTTAAAAAATGGCATTAAAATCAAGTGCTGTAAGAGAGACCACTGGTCCTCAGTGAGGCAGAGCAGCCTGTCCTCAAAGCCTCTGCAGCTCCTGGGCTGTGTTGGGAGAAATCTTTTCTTTCTTTAGCATGAATCCAAGAAATTCACGCTTTGGGGAGAAAATCTTCCCCCCCTCAAAGAGGCTGATGGCAGGTGTGGGGCCCCGACCCCACGACTGCTCAGTGACCTATGACCTTGGCAGGGTGGTAGGGAATGGGTGATGTCCTACTTCCATCTGGCACAAGGTACTTCATCCCTCCTGGTGAAAAATTCTCTCCTTTGCAGCTATATATTTTGGTCAAAAATAAAGGGGTATTTTATTTAACAATAAAATTAAATTAATGGAAACCAAAAAACAAACAAGTCACCTACGAGGATCTCCACATGATTTGCAAGTGTAAATTTAGAGATGCAGAAGGCTACAGCAATGCTACAGATCATAAAAAATAGTGTTGGTAGGTTCAGCGAGGTGTTTTCTTTCAGTCTTGATTACAAAAACCTCTTCCTTTCTCTTACAGTCCTCTGTGAGTGCAGTGCAAAAGGAAGAGGGCAAGTCTGGCCAGGTTTGTCCTGCCCTGCCCTTGTGCCTCTCAGCACAAATGACTTGGTAACCTCCCCACCGAGCCCTTGAAGGAAATGCTTCAGCCACGCAGATCCCAGCACGCCTGTACAAGGGTGTGGAGGAGAGCACGCAGCTTGCTCTGCTCCTTGCTACCAAAACAGCTGTTGGCCAGCCCCGGTGAACACAGGGCAAAATGGTAATGTGGATGCTTCTGAAGCTCACTCAGAGAAACGAAACTGAAGCAAAGAAACGAGTACTCTCTGTGAGTTCTTGGAGGATGACCAGCTCTTCCCCAAACTCTCCAATATTTGCCAAGTCCCTACATTGGCTGGTCCTCATGCTCTGATTTTAGCCTGCAAGATTGATCCTCGTCTGTTTTCTTAAACACAGTAGCTAGATAAAGGAAGGACAGGAGCAACTCCTGTCCTCAGGGACTGCCTGGCTCCTGTCCATGCAGCAAAACTCCCTGCCCTTGATGTCACCAGCACCCTGCTGATAACAATATACATATATATATATACACATATATATATAATACTCCTATGATGTTGCTGTCCTCCTGTAGCTGTTCTAAGAGCAGAATGGTTTGTGGCTTTGACGATGCTTCCTTGTGAACCTGCTTCCTCTGCTCCTGCAGTGACAGCCAGCAGGGTATTTCTGATGGTTCCATGGCTAAAGCCTGGCAGGTCTGGGGCAAGGAAAGGTCTGTCCTCCAAGGCCTGTGTGTCGAGGCTGGGAAGCTCAGTGGGTGTTTCCCAGCCTGCAGCAGAGGCATATGCTTTCAACATGCTTGCAATGGGTGCCCAGTCCCCCTCCAACAAAAACAGATGGAGCACAGGAGTTTTCTGTAATTGGCAGCTCTTTCAGTCCAGGAGATGCCCTGGGGCTCAGCACCGCTATGAATGCTAGTGCAGTGGATAACCAACCCAGCGGGCTCACCAGATGAACTCCTTGTTTTACGTGTTGCTAATGCCAGCATTTTAATAAAAAACCACCCTTACCGGTGAGAAGAGTAAAGCACTACCTCAATAGAGCTGGCCTGAGATCCCATCCCAAATTTGCACCTACATCCATACAAGCCAGGACATTACTCTCCTACTTTTCTTCACAAAACCTGGCCCTCAGGCTTTGAGCTTGTATTTGGGTAAGAGAACAAGGCTGTGCTTTGTTGGTGGATGGATCATGGTCTCAGGTCCAAGACACCATGGCTGGGCCAGCACCCCCAGTTGTGACCTGAGAAACTGCGGGTCTGGAGAGGCTCTCCAAAGACACACTTGATATTTCTTCCTTCTCTGGCCCTCAGGCTTTGATGAACAAACAAGGTTCATCCCATCCCCTGTCCTCACTACTGACAGCAACCACAGCAAAGAAACCAGTCTCATTAACGCTGCTGACGGTCTTTTTGAACATTGTTTTTCCATAGTTACACTGTCCAGCCTCCTCTCATGTCTTACTGGCACAGGTTTGAAGGAACAGAAGGGTGTGTTCCACGTGAGCCATGCTGCTGAGCTCACAGTGGAGGGACTCAGAAGCTGAGTGAGGATGATGGGGAAGTCGGAGTGAGGGCTTGAGGAGCCTGACTGTGTTTCTTGGGCGAGACCCATGCCAGTGCCACCAACTCTTGGAGGAACGTGGTCTTCCACTCTTTCTCCTCTGGGCTGTGGGAGGAGTGAGAAGATGGTGGGTCCGTCTGCAGGTCCCTGGTCATGGTGGAGGGGCTGTGGGGCTTTGGCTGCCTTTTCCCCCAGGGCCTGGCTCCTGAGGAGGATGTGCAACAGCCCATGTGCACAGAAATTTCTGGAAGGGCTGTTCAATCTTGAAATTGCTTTTGGAAGAGACAATGAAGAAAAGCAGATCCATTTTCTGCCCAAACTCAGCAAAGCTGTCTCTGCTAGCCTTACAGAAACACTCCTCTGCCTCTCCACTTGAGTTTCTGTTTTTCTTTAGAGCTCACATTTTTTCCTTTCTGCTGCATGAGGTCAGCTGACAATTTTAAAGAGCTTTAAAATCCCCCTTGTGGTATTTAATGGTTTTTCCAGAGCATCTTCCCTGTTTTATTCTGCTCCTCTCTTTGCTCATTGTGCCCATACTTTCTTCTGGAATATGGGTCTCCAATCAGTTACAGAAGACCCTTCCCTCCTGAAATTATTTACTCCTAGTTCATCATCTTAGAAACCAACTGTTTTCCAGCTCTGCTTTCAGTAGATGAGGTCATTTCTCTTCATTGAGACCTAAACCTGAGTTTCTGAGAACAAAAATCCCTCTGTTGATTACCAGCGTTGTCATTGTTTGGGCTTTATTTATATTGTTTCTCTCTACCTTTCCTCACAAAGAGAGGCTAAACCCGCTCTGATGCACTGCCTATCATGACTGTCAACTATCTGGCATTGTCATTAGTTTCACTGAAGCCAGAGGGATTTCTCTGCATTCAGCTAAATGTGATTGTGTGTGTTTGCAGGCTTGAGAGCAAAAAAGAAAAGACAGTATCAGAAAACTTTTGATAATTTATGGATGGAGACTTCCACCCCACTAATGGAGTCCCCGTGGAGGGTGAAACAAATTGTCACTGGTCTGAAACAGGATCATGCAACCTAAAATAGCCCCATGCTGCCTCACTCCAAACTGCTTGGCATTTTTTGCTGTCATCTGCCTGGCGGACCTAAAACAGCAAGGGCGCCTCAAAATGCAGCATGCTTGTGGCCAAGAGAGCTCCCTGAGCTGTTTAGCAAGTGCAAAGAGAATAAGTGGTTAAAAGCCAAGAAATGCTTTTGTTTTAATTTATCTGAGAAACTGGTCCTGCAGGCTTCTTCAGGAAACACGGCAGCGTGCAGAAAGACACCACGCACTGGTGCACTCTCGGTGCTTCCAGCACTAAGTACATTATAAACATGCCGCTTTAAGGTCAAAGAGGCAGCAAATATGTGGATGAATCTCACATCAGATTCATAAGGGCTTAAAAAATCATGGGATTTTAATGACCTCCTCCTCCTCCTGTGAGCCACTCGCCTAGTCACTAAATCGTTTTCCTGCTGCTCGGACGTCATCCAGGAATGGAAGAGAAGTGCCCAAAGACTGTGCGCTGGTCTCTGAATGGGCAGCATGTGCTGCTGCTCCTTCACAGGAGAAGGGGCACTTTCAGATGACAGACAAGTATTTTAACATCACCATCGAGGCTGTGAGCCCAGTTTGCCCCTGGGCACATCAAACATCTGCACAGCTGTGCCTGTGGGCACCAGTGAGTCAGCTCACTGCATAGCACTGCTGCCAAATCATCGCCTGAGGGATGCATGGCAGCCAGGGAGAGGAAGGTAAAGGTGGTTCTTAGGTGGTTTCCATCTGGACTGCATGTTCAGGGGATGACATTGCCCCCTTGGTCAGTTGAGTGCTGAGGACACTGTTTGGAGGAGGCTGGTCATCACTCTAGGGCAGTCAGAGTCTGCCAAGCAGACACCATACCTGTGTGAAATGCCAAATTTTGGGCTATTTTCCAGTGGCCTGAGACACTCACTGAGTTTTATCTGGTTTTCCATGCTGTTCTTCTTGCTCTGGTTTCATTCAAAGGCCTGCATTTCTGTTTAACACTGTAAGGGAGATGCTTTCTTTAGCTTAGCTAAAGTCCTTTGTAAAATCATAGCCAGAATAGGTATCTAATGAGGTCAGGCAAAACACAAGCGTATTCATGTGCTTAGATGTCTATGACTCACCCTGACCATTCCTGATACAGCCCTTGCTAAGGGTGTGACTGTGCTTAAAACTACAGGTACTATGCATTGTACCTATGTATAGATAAATATAAGTGTGTGTGAGAGTGTGTGTGTGTGTGTTTGTGTGTGTGTGCGTACACACATATAAAAAGTCAGTAAATCTATAAATCTGTATTTGCATAAAAATACTCAGGAAGCTAAAATAAATATGTATGTAGTTAGATTTTGATAGCGCTACGGCTGAATGGATTATAATTCACCTTCAAATGTACAGTTGCTCTCTGCTGGTACAGTGAGTAGTTTAGCTGTTAGTTAGGTCTGTTTCTGTGCGCACATCTCTGCTGAATTAAGAAAATTGCTGATTTCCCCGTGTGAAAGTCTAAGTAAAAAATGCATAATGGAAGATGCATAAATGAGCTTGCACAGGAGAGCTGGTACTGAGCACCTGCCTCAGCCACATTCACTCCTCAATCAATTCAGAAATCTTGGTGAGAGCACGCAGCATGCTAGGGAAAGCTCTTAGCCAGGGCTGGTTTGTGATACTTATCCCAAAGGAAATATGATATCCTGGGTCCTGGTAGGAGGAGGTGATGGTGGGCACAGCTCCCCCAAAACCTGCACTGGGTTCTGGTTTTCCACCTCATATGCTGTGGGAATCTGCGTGGGGCAGAGCAGTCCTCCTTTCCCCGCCTGCTAACAAGGGATAGAAGTCTCCAAACTTATCTGGTGGGATTCCAAATTTCCAGATTGCTACAGATTCAAGATTTTTGACATTGTTTGTGTTCCAGGTTGAAACAAGATTGAAGTTTCCCCATAGGCCATGTTCCTAGTGGAAAAAGAAATCTCTTCTGGGTGAGAAAAAAAACTAATTTTAACTCAGAACTGGGATATTTTTCATCAGAGAAAGATTTTTGGAACATTTATCTAGAACCACATGTCAGAAAATGTCTGTTTCTCTACACATTGGCATACGAAAAGAAAATATGTTAGGTGGAAAGATCTCAAGCTGCTCCAAATGTTTAGGGTTTTCTTTTCTTCCCACATTTAAAAACAAACAAACAACAAAACAACTCCCTCCAATATGTTCTAAGAGGATATTCTCAATTTAGCAAAATGCTTCTGGGCATAAAATACCCAACCAGAACAACCCACACTTGATTTCAGTTCCTTGAGTCCTCCCTAGGACTTTGCTCCTTTCTCCCATGGGACACCCTGGCCATTCCTGGGGTAACCAGACCTACCTCCTGCAGCTCCAGGCAGAGCAGGCAGCTGTGGGAGCATCCAAGTTCCAGCTCAAGCCATGGCTGCTCTTGTAGCTGCAAGGGAAGTAAATGCTGGCCTTGCTGCTCTCTGGGATGCTGGAGCTGGCCAGGCATGGAGTGGGGAGTCAATTTTTACAGGTCAAAAGTTAATAGAACTGTTCTTATAACACAGGCACCTTGACAATCAGCTTTTACAAGCAGTTCAGGAAAGCTCATGTGTCCTCTTCAAGCTCCTTGAGCTTCGGTGTAACCAGTGCTCTGCTGTTAAATTAAAGTAACAAAAGCACAAAAACCGTTGAAGAATTGGGGCAGCAAGTCTGAGAAAAGCTGTGTCTGGAGCAAGGGAAGGAAGTGAGGAGGTATGGGAAAGCAATTCCTCTGAGCGCCTCCTTCTGAGTACTGCTGTCCAGATCTTGTGTTCATGGAGCTGCAAATGTCTGCATCATGTTTTTTTCTGAGTTCTGAGTGAGCAGTTCGTGGGTCAGTGCAGAAAAAAGAGGGTTTGGTAAAACAACCACAGCAATATTTTCTAGCTTTTTCCTACTTCTTTTTCCTTGATCTTACACTAACTTGTCTTTATTAGTAGAATTAATGCAGGACTAAACCCTTAATCCTCTACATACCTACTGGCCACAGTACTGCTGTCCATGGGAGCATTATGGCAGGGCTAGGACTGAGTCATGGAGCTCAGGGATAATTGACTAATGTAGCAGCAGAAGATTGCACAGCTCATTTTGATCTGCACTTTGTTGAACAAGGGCCAAAGTTCCAGCCCTAATGTGCAATTTGATGTGAGACATGTGGGAGGATCAGCCCCACGGAAGTGCTGGGACATACCTATAATCTCTGTACATCTATGTCAGTCTGTAAACACCATTTTCAGCCAAGGCTTTCTTGTAAAGTTATAAGACTTGGTAAATCTTTTGTTCAGACTGGGACTGACTTGGGCAATGGCAAGAAAAAGCCCTGAAAATGCCTCCTGGCACCTTGTGCAGCACTGGTGGGATTTGGGATCTGAGGGTCCAGGCAGTGGACACCTTGCAGGAACAGTGAAGTTTGTCAGTATTTCACATCCTGCCTCCATCCTGCCCCTCCTGTCCCTCCCAGCATCGATGTCTGTATGGCCTTGCAGTGACATTGGTCGCACAGGAGACCAACCAGGGAAAGACTTTATAAAACTCCTGTATTGTGTTTGCATGGGCAGGTTTTGGTAGCAGGGGGTCTACAGGGATGTCCTCTGTGAGAAGCTGCCAGAAGCTTCCCCCATGTCCGGCAGACCCAGTGCCAGCCGGCTCCAGGATGGACGTGCCGCTGGCCAAGGCTGAGCCCATCAGCAGCGGTGCTAACGCCATCAGTCAGCTGGGCATGGATCCTTGGAGGGGACAAAACTGACCCAAATTAACCAAAGGGATATTCCACACCATATGACGTCAACTCAGATATAAAAGCTAAGGAGAGGAGGAGGAAAGGAGGCATTCATTATTTGCAATATTTGCCTTCTGGCGCAACCGCTAAGGGTGTTGAAGCCGTGCTTCCCAGGAGGTGGATGGGCACTGTTCGCTGATGGGAAGTAGAGAGTAAGCCTATGGTTTTTTTCTTTCCTTGTGTGCGTGCAAACTTTCTCTTTTGCTTTAGTAAACTGCCTTATCTCAACCTGTGAGTCATTTTCCATCTTATTTTCTCTCCCCTGTCCAGCTGGGAAAAGGAGTGATGGAGCAGCTTGGTGGGGACCTGGCATCCAGCCAAGGTCAACCCACCACAACTACGAATCTAAGTTAAGCAAAATTTCCATGTTAAAACTGTAACTCTCATAGGCTGTCTGCCAGCAGCCTCTCAAACAAAAAGGAAAAATCACTCTTTAGAGTAAAAAGAAGGAAAGAGCTGTGAAAATTTATGCTAGGCTTGCATACAAAACCCATCGAATTTTCATGCTGGCAAACATGAGGACTGGGTATATCAACAAAGCTGTTAAAAATCGAGTTGCTGAGCACCACAAATAAAGAAAGGTTCCTGACCGTAGAGCAGGGCCCAACCCTTCCTCTGTGAGCTTGAGACTCTACGGTTGCCTGCTTGCTACAAATGCAATTCCAGGTTCCGAGTGCCTTTGCTCTTCGGAAACAGAAATTGCTTTTAGACGGGTGTTTTTACAGAGTTTGAAGCAATGACTGGGCATTCACCCACTAGCTCAAGACACCTATGGGCTTTCTGATCAAATTCCTTTGGTTTTTTGGATACTGATTTTCCAGAGTTACAGGAGTGAGAGCGCTGCTTGTTTTCACAAGGTGACATACCTGCAACACAGTGAAGGTGGTCAAAGCAGCCTCAGTTACTCAGTTACCAGTCTCATACCTCTCAGTCACCAGTGTCCAGCAATGCCAGGCTGCCTCCCTGCACCAAGGTGTGTGCTGCCACCACCCTCCTGCCTTGCCACCAAGGCTTAGGAGTCCAAGAACGGGCAACAAGTTCACTCCTGGATTTGCAACAAGTAAGCTGCAGCTATCCCACAGGTCTGTGCATCCTGAGCCAGTCAGCTTGCCACCTCACTGACCTTTGGTTGGCCTGTGCTACATTTTAGCTTCACTTTCTGCCATGTCTTCAATTATTTGTTCACTCAAAATTTGTTTTATAGGGTTGTAAACCAATGAGGTTGGATTAATGAGTGTGTAAACAGCTTGGATCATACCCTCCTTCCCATTTCTCACACTAACTGGATTCCTGTGTTATGGTATCTCTCTCTGATTTGATAGATCAGAAATCCTTACTATCAGACTGCCAATTTCATGGGCCAGTTCTCTCAGCACTGGGGATGGAGATTATCTGGTCTTTTTAGCTGGAATATATTAAACTCAGAGTTTAGCTTCCATCTGTAGCGGGGTAATTTCCATTTCTCTGAACATTTCCATTAGTCATTCTGGCTCTGACCCTGCAGTCTAGATAATTATTCTTATTGAATTGCAGCACCAAGCTAGTCTCTTATTTTTTGAGACCTAAATAAATTGTTACTCCTTTTAACCTGAGCAGGAAGCTGAATGTTAGGATCTCACAGATAATTTCATTTGGGAAGGTAAATCAACAGGAGGAATTAAGTAGCTCTGAAGAAGTTTTGTTGGTTTGCTTGCAAGGAGGTGCAAAATCCAGAACAAAATGCTCTAATGGGTTCCCAGCTGCCTGTGACAAGCCCGTATGGATGGTGCTGGAGCAGCCAAGCCCAGGCAGGGCTTCCCACAGAGCTGGAGCTACTGTCGCTGTGGCCACCCTACCCAGCCAGCAGCCAACTGCAATGCCTCCTGTCCCAAGCACGCGACATTTTGTTCATCTTTGAGAAAATATTCTCATTGGCATCTTCGTTCAAGCCTCCTATTTGAAAGGTTAAGCTTCTGATTTCCACATGGGTTAAGCAGTCTGATACCCAGTTGTTGTCTTATCCCTCCCTCACTAAAAGAGTAGGACACTTCTTGCCCCAGTTGTACACAGTATCTTCACATTGCTAAACACTCCTGGGAGGATGCAATAGCTACAGAGGTCTCTGCTACTTGCTTTTGGTTCTTTTAAGGTCTAACCAGACCCAGCTGGGGTTACTTCTCACATTTACCACAGACAGTCTGATCTCAAAGGTGTGGTTTCTTTCTTTTCCCTTCCATTTTTTCTTTCTTGGTCTCCGCTCACAAGAGCATTTATGAGACAGATATTATGGGCCCTGTTAAGCCTGGAGTCTTTCCATGCCCCTTTCCCTTCCAGTGTGGGCTATCATTTTCTGGTGGTCTCTGATAGTCTGGGCAGGATGGAGTGCAGAGGGACAGCAGCAGTGGTGGTGATGCCTTCTCCAGCCTGCATGTGCCACACCTCAACCAATTCTGCCTGCCACAGCCAAGCCAGCCTCAGCAGCCTCTCACTCTCTGCTGAGCACTCTTCACTGTGCTGTCTCCCTGGTCCAGGAAAGTGATGGGACTGTGCAAACCCCTGCATCAGTGTGATGGGAGAGGTGGCACACAGCAGGAGTGAAAGACATGGAAGGATTCAACAGCTATGACACAGAAAGTCAAAGCCCCCTCTTCCATATTATCTTGTTATAATTTACTTTTGTTATCTTTCCGTTAATTTAAACCAAATCTACTCATGCCCACTTGGCCCAAGGTCATCTTCTGCAACGAGATTTTCTATAACCAGTTCTATGGATAACAAAATCGGTTGAGGTAATATCACCCTTGTTTGGCTCGATGACAAGTGAACTGCTGCATCCAAGAATACCTGGGACTTGTAACTATCAGCAGAACTATCTTCCAGATAGCAACTCTGAACTTCAGGTCTTTTCAATAATGTGATTCTCAAGAGTATCTATTTCTGCTGAAACTGCAAAGCATTCTCCCACTTCTAAAGCTGCTGCTAGGAGTGTGTGGCAGAGCACACCGAGTCTGTTTCACCATCCCTAGTTCTCCAATCATCTCTTCCAAAATTAACTGATAGCATCCCATGTTTCTGTTTACATTGGTTTCTCTGTTTCCTTAACAGCTCATAGATTGGTCACTGTTCTTTCTGCTTATCTGTTTGTCTGTCTATCTATCCATCTGTTATCTTCTATCTACCTGACATGGGCATTGCTTTTGCTCCACCATTATCTGTATGATACCCACATTTTCTTCCCTTTGCTCTCTCTGAGCAGCTCCGTAACAACTGTGCAAGCACTGCAGTTGTGTGTTTCTGATCTTGTGCACATTGTTACCTGTATCAGTCACTCACCCTCTGCACTTCAGGCTATATGAAAGCTTTTTTCAACAGCAGGATTTTCCCTCTGTCCTTCCTTTTCTCATTCCTTAGTCCATTGAAATCTTTGCTTTTAAATTACTTTTCTCTCTGTAGTAAAATCAAGCAAATGGTTTTACTGAGTCTCCCATAACCTCCTCCTCTTACGTTTTTTTTGAAAATTCTTCTATTTCTAGGCTTGTCAGCATTTATCCCACCAGACAGGTAGCTTAGGCATGCAGGTGAATTCCCTCTGCCAAGAGAAGCCCCATTCCTGGAAATGTCTATTATTGCAGCAAGAATGTGATGAATGTTATGTTCGTGCTGTGATGCCATGAGGGATGTCCCATGAGTTTTCTTTGTCCTGGACCCCTGAGTACTTTTCAACATTATTATCAAAAACTTATAAGAATTTGCTGATTATTTGGTGCAAGTTAATCAAGCTGAAAAGTAGATTAACTGCATTAATTCACTTCCATTTAGCTTTTACTGGAGTTTACTTCTTCAGCAGTTATTTGCTGAACTTGGAGATCGCTTTCTTCATCTTGTGAACAAACCTTTGTGTCTACCTGCCTCTGTAGGTGCCCGTGGCTTTTATCTTTTAGGGTTATCAAGGCAGGTGTAGATGTACAGGAGACAGCATCTTGACCCATCTGCCCTGGCTCCTGGCTGTGGTTGGAAGTGTTGAGATAGTAGTGTCATTGGCTCTTGTTGGGATCACACGGAGGGTTGCACCTCTTGGGTGGGCCAGACATAACCCTGGCAGGAAAGAAGTGATTCAAGGAGAGCAGTAGCCAACCCATTGGTGTGATGATATGAAAACAAGCCTTCAGGCCAAAAGGCTTTTGCAGACATGGATTGAGCTTTTTGATAGCCATCATATGCCCTGGTAGCTGACTGTTCCCCCATCACCATGAGAGCAGGACCCCGTCACAAGCTGTGTGAACGCTCTCCATGCCACTGTGGCAGCCCTTCATTCTGCTGCAATCCCTGGGGACGTTGCACTGAAAGGGAGTTGGAGCACTCGTGCAATCCCTTACAGGGCTGCCTGTGCGGCTGCCCATCAAGGGGAAACAATGAACACCTGGGGTGGGATTTAATCTCAAAGGTGGTGACCCAAATATGCACATCTAAAACTAAAGGCAAGCCAGATACCTACACCCCACTGTGGTTAATGGAGCCTCAAGAGTGACTCAGACACTCAGATTTAGGTATACACTGGAAGGTGAGAGGAATAAATTTAGGAATCCACCAAATGAAGCTGAATCCTGTCTTTGATGACTGATAAAACCTTAATCTTCTCCAAAGGTTTTTTAAATCCCTATAACTGTAAACCCAGGCACTTGGTAAAGAGTTGGAGGCCTTTCTGCAAGGTCAGTCACAGACCCAGCCAAAGCTAATGGTTATCTCCCCATCACATGCTTTCCCATCCATCCTTGGGCTGGAGGACCTGTTCCAATCCCCTCCTCATGCCTCTTGTGCTAGAGCTGGAGGGAGAGCAGCAATTGCCCCTCTCCTGCCCCAGATGTTGTGGCACAGCTGGGGTGGGTCAGCACAGCTGTTGGGTGGCAGACACAGGGGTGGGAAATATTCACTGCTTCCTTTCTATTTCTCATGCCATTCGGTGTCTGGGGAGAGAGCCTGTGTTGGACTGGGGATGGCACCTGTGTCAGTGTGTGGTCCCATCCCCCCTCTGTTAGTCAGGGCAGAATGGCTGAGTGCTGCTGCTCCTTTTGTCCAGTGGAACTGCAAGGGGGGTGCATTTTCTTTGCCATTACTGACACCTCTAATCTCTGTTTTAAAACCAGCTTACTGAAACTCAGGAGGAAAAACATTTTCCTCCCTTCCCAGCACAGATATGTTTTGCTTGTTAAAGCAAAGGGTTGCAGTGCCTGTCTTTCTGCACTGCAGCACCAGCAAATATGTCTCACAGGAACATTCAGGCATCTATTTGCTCCAAGATAGGAACACTGAGACTTTTATTTCCACAGCTTAACCTGTTTAACCTTGTTTGTCTACTAACAAATCCCATTTAAGTGCTGTTCCTTTCATTTTGGTTGCTGTTGCACAGAAAAAGAAAGTTCATCAGGAGAAAAACCTCTCTGCTCATGCCAGAGCTTACTGAAGAAAAATAGGCTTGGGTTTGAGTTTCATTTTTTCACTTGCAGAGAGGCTGAAACAAGTCACAGGGCTCCTCAATTCCTACACCGAGTCTGCAGCTGATGCCTTCTGGGTGATGCTGTCTGGGAGCACAGGGCTTCCCATCCATTTCTTGACCACCTGGCAGCAATGCGGCAGCAGAACTGGGAAAGGATGGCAGTGGGGAGCAGGTTGGTGTCCCCAGGCACACTGATCCATCTGGCAGGTTGTCCTGAGACCACATGGGGGCAAGGATAACCAGGAATGGCCTGTGCACCAGCCAGCTCATGCTGCCACACTGGGTGCCAACCAGGGCCACGTGCCGTGCATCCCCATGAGAGAAAACCTTCTCAAGGGGAAGTGCGTGACTGTTAAACAGACCTGATTGCAGATGAACAATCTTTTAGCCTGCATTAGAGTATTGTCATTGAATGACAGCACAGCATGCAAATGGCCATTGATGGCAGGGCAATTTGAAGATGAAAATAGATTCCCTTTGAAGCAGGATACACACAGCTACAGCTTCTGCAAGGTGATGGCTTTCCCAAGGTAGCCCAGCCTGGGCAGATAACTACACTGAGAAAACACAAGTCAAAATGCTTCCAGAAGACCCCAAGGAAAACACAGAAATGCACAGGACTGTTTAACTGAGCACAGACTCTTGGCAGCACATTCCAAGCACCAGTATGATAAATTGTGGAGTCGTGCCACACTGAGATGGAGTGCCCCAACAGCAGGAGCCAGAATTTGCCCCTGGGTGAGGGAGGTGACTTTCTAAGTCATGGTGCTTCTGCCAGCTCTGTACCATGAAACCACTCTGGGCACCTGAGACTGTGCTTCTGGAGGGTTGTGGCAGGCTGGGGCCAGGAGTGGGTCTGCATCCCCACATGGGCACGGAGTGTTTCAGGGGGAGACCTGTGGCTCTGTGCAGAGCACCTTAGGCAGAGGGGTTTGGGTACAGTGTGTCCCTCAGAGTGCACATCGTGCTCATGCAAGGCAAAAAAAGGGGGTGGAGGGTGGAAGCAGGGGAGAAAGGAAACAGCTGCCTCATGCATGAAAAGATTTGCCAAACTCCCATGGTTAGATTTAATAGCTGGGTGCTGCAAGCTCAGGAGAACAATGTAATTTATGTCATTACTGCTAAAAGGCTGGTTTGATGGCAAGGGCTTCATTTGAGTTGCCTAAAACGTTTAACAAAGGGGAAAGTGAAAACAAACATGAAAGCTGTATTAAAAATTATGAGGATTTTGGGGAGACTGCCAGGTACATTTTTCCAGTGGTACGAAGTCCTCTCTTGACAAACAGCTATTTTGCCTATGTTAACTCTAAGATATAAAGCTGGAGCTAGAGGTAGAAGGAAATAATTAGGTTTTGCTTTAGTTACACAAGCTTCTGGAGCAGTAGTTGGGTCACCCTGTTGTGCTTGAATAGCAGGAGCAATAGTGTGCTTTTTTTCATTCAGTATTAATTGTCTCTTTTTGAAAATTTACTTCTTAAAATCTTTTTAAAGTATTTTGGGGATGGGAATGGAAGGAGACAGAATAGGTCCAAAGGGAGGAGGTCTGGGTGGTTGTGCTAAACCCACTGTTTCTACCAGTGCATTGAACACGACACTCCTGCTCTCACAGCAGCAAAAGCAGTGTGTGCGGCCAACCCTGCTGTTCCGCCTGGTTCTGCACACGCTGCTATTTTAGTGCAGCAGCTCACACAGCATTGAGCGGAGCGTGGCGGGAACTCAAGTTGAAAAAGCGCTGCTGCTTCGTGAAGGCACCGCCAGGCCGCCCTCTCAGTTCTGCCTGGTCTGAGGCCATATGGTGCTGGGTACGTCCAGTCCTCTCCCTGCAGCTCCAAATGCCACCGAGTGCTGCACGGGAGGCACAGCGCCCAGGCAGCACATCCACAGGTTCTCTCAGTGCTGTGTTGAAGCTGGGTCAGGGCGCCTTCCTTGGCCTGCTCCTCCTCTGCCAGCACAACACTCTGAAGGAGTCAGGCAGCTGCGCAGGGAGAACTGAGGCAGCGTCAGCCTCTGATCCACCATTTGGGCTGAAGGGCTTCTCTGGGGCCTTCTTGCCCTGAGCAGACAGCTGCCATCAGCTGCCATCCTAGCCAGGGTCCTCCTGCAGCACTGCTTAGGGTAGTAGTGCTTAGATTACTGATATCAGGAATTCACCACAGAGCCCCCCAGCCTGCAGAGGGCTACGCCTGCCTGTATTTGCCCACCATTTGGCACTGGTGGGACCACTGGGAACAGGCCAGCTGCTGCCAACCCAACCCCTTCCCTGAAGAGACACGTGCTCCTTACACTGGTTTGCACTCCACTTCTCCCTTGTGCAGCCACAGACAATCATGCGGGGGGACATTTGAGATGGCGGTCGGCTCACCTTCATCCAGCCAGGCTGATCTTTGCTTGCTGTTAATCGCAGCCAACTGGGTAGCAATGATTTTGCAACAGAACGGCTGCCAGGCCATTCAGATTATCTGCTCCAGTGCTTTGAGAGACAGCTGGTAAAGCAAATAGCAACAATCCAGAGAAATTATCTTTATTTGCCTGTAAGCACAGCACTGTAATGCAAGGCTCAAATGAGCCTCTTTTGGCACGCAAGGTCATCGTTGCCTTTTGCATATGGCATACATTAGGATAAGTCCCAGCCCCACACAGCATCCCTTAACCAAGAAGCTGTGTTTCAGAATCAGATGTATTTTGTTGCTCTTGTCAGAGATCAGCTTACAGAATTGGCTGGCAGGGAGGTTTGAAGGTTCACATGTGCGAATACTTGAATACTTTTAGATGAGTTTTAAGAATACATTATTTGGCTTTTTCTTGCTCTAAGACTTGTTGCTGCACACAGGAGATGGCCACCAATGTCCTATCAGCTTTAATAGGACAAGATGCAGGATATGTACTCCAAATAATCCTGATTTTTGTGATGCTGAACATCCCATTCCCCCTCCCTTCTACCCAGTCAATGTTATGAAGCTGGTGGTTTCTTATAGTGTAAAATATGCCTTTTGTTGAGCAAGCCAGACCCCCAGATCCTCAGACTCCGAGGATCTCTGTAATTTAAGGGTCTGACATTATTTTTCTGTGCCTTTCTTTGCACAGGTATGTGCTTTGCTGCCCCATTCTCTGACTCTGAAGCCAGGCAAACATGGCAGGAGAGACACTCAGACAGTGATGAAGCTGCTGGATCTCAGCATAAGGATCTCAGGCACTTCACATTGCACTGTCATACAGGACTTCCACACTACCGAGGCATTTGTGTCAGGGCTCCAGGAAACCTCTACCCTCTGTCTCAGCTGCCACTGCCTGTGGGCCCCCACCTGAGCATTCCTGAGGGTGCTGCTGGGCTATGAGGGCTGTGTGAGGACAGGCACAGTGCACATGGACAGCACTGCGCCAACCTGCTTGCAAGAAACTACTCTCTTAGCCAGTGGACCTGCAGTCTCTCCTCTGGCTGGACTTTCCATGGAGGTTTCCAACAAAGAGAAGGTTTTGGTGCTGGAGCCAGCTTGGAGCGGCTGCTACATGGAGATCTGACTCAGACATGCAGGTTGCCGGATAGCCACCAGCTGCCAGAGTATTTCAGTCATTAATAATGGCAAGATTAAATGCAAAGCATTAACAGTGCTTCCAGAATAAGCCAGGGTTTTCAGCCTTACTGCTTCTTGCTTTTTCTTAAAGGATCCAGATCCAGCATGGATAGTGCTCCTGGAAAGGCCTTTGCTCTCCTTCAGGTTCTATTCCTCACATTTGTACCATACCTGCGCTGCCAGTGCCACTGAATGAGGACATCACCAGAAAGAGCAGGTGCTATTCCTGGCATATAAGGAACATCTCACTAACTCCACTGGATCATCCCTCCCAAGGCAGAGCATTTGATGCACTTCGTCTTTTCCCCTGTGTCCAGCAATGGCTACTGAAATTTCAAGATACGGGTTTGGGTAGCTCTGGAGTACTATGGCTGCTGCTGTGCTTTTATTCCTTCCCATCACTATGCATTTAAGTGTTGTATCAGTTTCAGCACTGTCAATTCCTTGACTGTGCTTATCACATGCAATAAACTCCACTGCCCTGTATTTGTGCTGTCTTCAGATGTTTTCCCTTTTGGAGCTGTATGAGAAGGTGCACAGACTCTGCTGGATCTGCATGTGCTGCGCTACTCACCAGTTGTCACATCTTCACCTCTTAGTCTCAACATATTAGACTCATCTCTGTCTTGAACAGCTCTCTTTTTCCCACTTTCCTTCTGCTGACTGCAGAAGTTTTGCGTATAACTAATCCTTTTCATTCTTGTCTCTGGCTCTCTTCGCTGTTGCTGACGTACGATGTGAAATGGCATGCTAATAATGCTCTACAATATTTCAAGTGGGAGTACAATAATTTTACAAAGAAGCTCCACAGTTTGTCAGTTTTCAGATTTGGTGTCTATTTTGAGTCCAGGTTATTGAACACAATGAAGTGCAATGGTGCCATGATCAAGGTGACTTGAGTTAGTCTCGGACATATGGCCTGTACGTAATGAAAATCTTCAAATCATCCCTTTCCACATGCAACTTGAAAAGGATTTCCACCCACTGCTGTGCTATGTATTTAGTTTTCGCAGTTAGGACCATAGCCTCTCAGTCTCCCCTGGTATTTATGAAAGTAGCTATATATTTTGCTACCAGCCTGTCCTGCCCCCGCACTGCCGTTCCAGGTCATTAACAGCTCTATTAATCATTGCTGCCAGTTTGGAAGGAGAGCATACACAATTCCTCACCTCTTGTTGCACTAAAATGAATCCTTTTTCCTTCCTCCTTTGTCTCCTGCCTGTTTCAGTTAATATTCAGAAACATCTTTTGCCCACTCTTGCCATTTCAGGGCCTTGAGTACCTTTACTAAGCGAGTAGGAATGACAGCTTTGACAGTGCCAGAGAGCTCTTCTGCCAGGTGGTTTTTGCTGACCAAGTCCCAGAATTGTTAGGACTGAAGAGGACCCCAACAGGGCACAGCACCCAGCTCTAAGCAGAGTAGGGAGTTGTGGGAAGATAAACTTAGCAGGTTTCTGTGGTGTAAGTAGAGTGGCGTTTCATGGAAGCACTTGAGTGTACCCCCCTTTTGGCTCTAGCGGTGCTATTTCCTGTGTTTGCAGCCGAGCAGTCAACAGCCAGCCTTGGAGATGTGGCAATCACTTGATCTGAGTTCAAGAATGTCCAGGGTAGCTCCAGGAGGGAGTTGCTCAATACTACTCTTCCCATGGCCATAAAAGAGGCTCGCAGAGAGGAGGGCAGCCTGCAAAGGCTTATGTCACATTTGCTACCCAGAAACCAACCTTTGCAGGAGGGTTTACAAAACAGTGAATTTCAAATGCCTGCAGAACACGCACTGGAAGTGAATTTCAAATTCATGTCAAGCACTGGCAAAAGGAAGTTTCTTCCAAAAGGCACGCTCCATCAGGGAACAGATACACCCCGTGACCTTGCATCCCATCAACACCGCCTCAGTGCTGAGAATCTCAATTAGCACTGGCAACGCTCACAGCAAACATTAAACGAACATCTCCTGGGCTGGAAGAGCTCATGCAAAAGCTACTGGGCAGAGAAAGGAGAGCATGTTGTCACTAAAACTTACCACCTGTCTAAAGGGGATGGTGAGAGAGTCTGTGAGGGCTTTAACAAAAACTGCTTGTAGCCCAAAAATATGAGGCAAAAAAGAGTGCAGTGAAGCACAAAGCCCAGCTACTGTCACCCATGTAAGGCTGCCCTCACTGACTGCGTTCGAGGGAGGTCAGGCAGGGAGGCATGCTTTGCTGCTTCCAGTTTCTAATAATTATTGCCTGCATGACAGGTGGTAAGTGCAGGTTTTGCATGTGGCCTCGGAGGAGCTTGTACGCACTCTCTCCCTCGAAAAGAAAAGATCCCTCTTCACTGATGAAGAAGAAGAAAGCAAGGACACACGGGCACGCTTTGCAGAATGAACGTGTGGCTTGTGATGCAGGTCCAAGAGCCTCCCTGACCACAGCCTTCATTTGACAGGTTACAAACAAAACTACCCTTGGCAGCTGAGGCTCTCATCCCAAGGAGAGTTCTAGCGTGTGTTCCACAAGGGACCGAGCGCTGGTGCGGACGGAGGGACAGAGGGCTGCTAATCAGCCTTTTTCCATTAGCAGGGACAAGTGCCCAATTGTCGCAGCTCAGCAAACAGCCAGTCCTGGGGAGGAGGCCCTGGTCCCAGGGCACTGGTCCATGGCAGATCTGTTGCCAGCAGAGGTGGCCAGCAGCCCCCACAGGGGCACTGGCTCTGCTGTGGTGCTGGCCCAAATCCCCCAGCTGGCACCTCACAACCCCTTGGGTGTTTCCTTCACTTTATCTCTCCATCTCGTCCGCTCAGGGCAGGGCCATACTCTTCCTCAGGAGTGTCAGCCACCTCACACCAGCCCCGACTCGACAGTGCCGAACTCCCCGACAGTTTCATCTGGAAAGATGCTTTGGTGTCTGCATTCCTGCCCCTTGCCCAGCTCTAAGGTGTGTGAGTCTGAAACAAGATTGAATTTCCTTTTGTCTTCCTCCCTTGGAGGACATTTCAGGCAAACTAATTTACTGGGAGATATCAGCTGGCGTCAGCCTAAAAATATGGGGAGGGTTTAAAAATTGTTTTTAGCAGCTCTAAGAAAGCATTTCCCAGTAGGTATGTGCCAGCAGAGACTGCCAGTTCAAATCACCTCACAAGGACCCTTCAGAGCAGCTCTCAGACACAGGCAATTTTGATAGTGAGAACAGGCATATCTGCTGTTCATTTGTTTTCCTCTTTGGGAAAGAATGACCATTTAGCTTTTCTTTTGTTGATTTCGTTGGATTGGCATTGTTTATGTGGGGGAATTTCACATACTGACTTGTCTCCTGTAGCTGTTTTTATATTGCTCCCTCTCCCCCTGCAAATTTCTCTATCAGTAAAAGCAGTTACTGTTAGTACAAACTTTTCTCCTCATTTCTCCTCGGTTTTGCATGACAACAGGAGTCTGTCTGTGGAATCACTCTTTTCTCAGTCCATTCAGGGTATCCCATGCGCTCGTAAGCAGGAGTGTACCACACTGGTTGCTTAAATACTGGCTGTGGGAAGATCTGCCTCCCTTGGTGAGGGCTGGAGAGTCCCCAGAGGGGCTTGTTATTCACCACGCTCTGCCAAAGAGACTGGTGAGCTTGCTTTCCCACAGACAGTCTCTGAGATCAGGTTCACAAAGCATTGCTCTGATTTTTTCTTCTCCCCCATCACTTAAAGATCAGGAAAAGAATTCTGCATCTAGAACCAAGATGTGTGCAAGACAGTAGTTCCCTCCTCGCTTCCCTCCTGTCTGTCCACCAAGCCAGAAAGCACAGATACACCCCCAAAACCATCTTTTATTCCCTCTGACCATTAAAATTGTGAGCAGAAACATGCTAATACACAAAAATGTACCCTTCTCTCTTTGTAACGGCTCTTTTAAACAATTCCTGCCAATTTACTGAGCCTGACCTCATGTTTCCCCAACATCACAAAGGCCAGCTCTATTCAGGCTGTCCCTTTCCAGGAGATTCCCCATTTGAGCGCTTGAAACGCTTTTTGTCTCTTTGGCCACATGCAGCACTAAAAGGACTAGAGCAGAGTTTGTGTTTACCCAGACTACTTTTTTAAGTACATCGAGATCTACAGAGCCACTTCTTACTTCATCAGGATTTTTAAACACAAAAACAAGAAAGATTGAAGCTCCAAGTTTTTTTAACAAACAGAAATAGTGCAAACTTCATTTCCTCCCTTGTTGCTTCACATTCATTATATGCTGATGCACTTAGAAGCAGGGTGGTTTCAAAACCAATGGTCTTTCAAGATTATTTAGTTTCAGGGTTTAATTTTTTTTGTCAGTTATTTTTACTAACAGAATAACTCTCAGTGAGGAGAGTTCGGGGATCTGTTGTGCTATGGAACACTCCTTTGGATGGATATCTGTCTCTACAGCTTTCCTTCCACAAGCATGAAATGAGGATATAATGCATACATTTCACTCAAGAGTTTAAAGCTCATTGCCTGAGAGCATGATATAAATACAGACTATAAACTCAACAAAGAGAAGGCAAAAAATCTGTTATTTCACCTCAAGAGATTGTTGGACCATTAAAACAAAAGATTGCTGATAAAGCTTACATGCACATTTGGATAAATTACTTGTAAAGGGTCTGTTATCAGCAGAGGAAAGGATTCCTTATCCCCAGACTTTAACATGGCACATGTGCAAAGGTGTCTCCTTGCTTCAATAGGAAAAAGCTGGGAAGGACAGGTCATTTGAGATCCTCTGACTCTAGGTTCCTGAGTTTAACTCATCCTTGAGGCACTCAGCTGAGGAAAATGCGACTGCTCATCTTTTCCGAAGTATTTTTAAATGTTGTGTAGAAAACAGAAGTTGGAAAATAAGTCCTAGCTGGAAAATTTTCTTAACTGAATATCAATGGTTACCTCCTCCAAAGCATTCAACAGTCATTACCAGGGTATTTTAGTTTTTACTGACTTCTAAGATAGGCCTTCAAAAGGCTGCTTTACCATCAGTGTTGGACTAGTTCTGGCAGAACATTTCAAATGCTATTGTACTGTAATCCCTAGATGAGAAGCCTTGCCAAGTTTAATTTGATTTTAATTTAGCTTTTCTGTAGGAGCCTCAAACTTTCCAGTTTCCATGACTATTTAGTTAACTACAGGAAAAAATTCCTGCCCTGTGCTCTCAGGTTGTTGCTTTGGTTAGTATTAGAAGAGCAGCTATCGAGTGTTTTGCCAGTGACAGCAGTAAGTTGTGCTTGCTGAGCAGTGGACAGGTAAATGGAGAGGTGAGAAATACCCCGTCCTTTGAAGAACCTCAGGTGTGTTGGTAGTGAAAGGGAAGACACCCTGCAAGCCCTGACACAAGGTGTCCTATCACCTCCTGCACCTTCAGTGACGTGCGGGTGGCCAAACCCTCTCTGCACACCCTGAAAATCTCTGCGTAGAGAACCGAGTTCTGCATCTCACTTGGTGAGTCCCTCTGGATGGGGTCCCCTGGGGCTGTGACAACACGTTTCCAGCCCCAAGCACTTCAGCTCTGGCTCAGAGGCAGGGCAGGCACGCCAAGGGCCAGGGAGAGCCACCCTGTGCGTGGTGTGTCTGCAGCTCGACTGCAGGCAGCAGCATGCGGGTTTTGTTAAGGATGTGGTTGGGGGATGTGCAGGAGGCACATCCTGGAGAAACTGGGATAGCAATGCACCCACAGGGCAGCACAGCAGGCATTTCACAGTGCTGGAAACCCACACAAGCAGGACATTGCACCTGGGGCATTGAGCTGCTTTGCTCTTGGTGCCACTCAGAGAAATTTATGCATCCAAACGTGCTGACAGCATGGATGCTGAATTGCCCCCCCAATACACCTTTGGCAGAATGTTTATCTCAGACAGGCCGTGTTTGCTTCAGCAGTCAGGCAGCAGCCAGAGCTTTTCTGGAGTCTGTCCACACAAAGCCAAGGCAATGGGAGGCCTGCTCTAAGGGGATTAGAGGGGATCTCTGCTTAATTAGTCTAAGAGGGCTGATCTCAAAGATTATTTCTCACACAGAGCAGAAAGAGCTACCAAATGATCTTTGGGTCAGTCAATTACTGCCCATATTGGGTGATGTGGCAGAAAACTGGTTAAGACTTTTGATCCAGAAATCCGGTAGCAGAGATAGCTGGGACCATACTGACACACAGCTGGTCAGGGGGGAGCATGGGCCATTACCTCTCCCACGGGGGGGCAGAGCAGCAACCTCTGAAATCATGGTGGCCTGATTAGCCCAGCTTATCTGGAAACATCTTCCGTGGTGGCTCCTCAAGGCAGAACAAGTGTTCGGCATGATCTGGTTGTGCAGTTCCTGACCAACACACGGAAGAGAAAGATGGCCCCCCCACCCTTCCTCAGTGATGGACAGCACCTGAAGGTGGTTTTTCAAGGGAAATGCAGGTTTAGGAGCAATTGCATGATCAGTTAAAGAAGCTGCGTGTCTCTAAACATGCTAAGTCCCAGCTGTGGTCTGCAGGGAAGCTTTGCTAAAGAAGGTGAACGTAGCAGCTGCTGCAATGCTAATCCAGCTTTCTCGGCGCTCACAGCACCGTCGCAGGAGCAGGCTGCTCGTCACCCAGTGCCCACACGCTGTGGCAGACACTGTTCATTCAAGCACTTCCTTACAGGGAGATTTGTACGAGTAGAGAACAGGGAACTCTCTTTTTTCTTGAACTTATCATTGCTGCCATCAAGCCCCAAGTGACCACCAGCTTCCACCATCTCCCTTTTATAACAGATCAGGGAACTTCATGGATTATTTTGATATTGCCATCCAAGCTCAGTGAGCTGTAAGAATTCTTCCCCTCCCCAAGACTTCCCTTTTCCCTCCTTTTAATTTGTATTTATAGGTTTCTGGACATGTAAAGGTGACAAATACTAGCTGAAACTTTTTTTTGTTGGAGAAAGCAAGATGAGGAAACCTGAATTTGGTTCATATTGTTTTTTATCTTGTTTGCTTGGTTTTTACTGTTTGGCGTTTTTTGTTCATTGGTGTGTTTTAAAACTTTTGACAAACATGCCAAAATCTGGACCAAATGAAAAAGTTCCATAAGGAGCAGCATTGTGATCTTCTTGAAAGTGTGGTTTTCATAATTTATCGGAAAACTCCACCACTTATAAACAAGCAAACTAGGTTTATAGCTTCAGTGATGCATAGGCTGTGAACATTTCTGAGTCAGAATGTCTCCTGAGAGCAGGGGAGACGCAGCTTCTGCCATGAACTATTGATTCAAGAGCAGAGAGTGGTTGCTTTGTGCAAAACCTACACAAGATTAAAAAAAAAAACACAAACAAACAGACAAAAAAAGGGAATAAAGGAGGAAGAATCTCTCTTGTCTTACATGAAACAAATTGTTTTCCACATAGAAAAAAGGTGAACATGAGAATATGATGTTCACCCAACGGCAGAGGTGACTTGCCTGGAGTGAAGAGCCATGTACCTTTATGAGCAGTGTCTCTTCCCTGTCACTATCCTTCCTCCATACTGACAAATACAAAGTTTTTTACCAGTGTATGTTTCTGGACAAACCAAAGAGCTCTGAAACTGGGGATACGTCACCTAATGGGGAGAAAGCAATGCTTATGGCTCTTCAGATTTCCTCTAGCCATGAAAAATGGCAAGGAACATGAGCATTTTGCTTTAGATCTGATGCAGAGATGAGAGCCCCCTTCTCACAGTCATCACAGAGAGCTTGTTCGCAGGTGGATGTTGTCTTGCTGGATTAAGGATATCCACCTGATGGGTTAACTTTAAATGCCGAGGTTAGGAATTACCTCAGTAAACTATCATGCATATCACGCACAGCATTCCCTGGCTGAAAAGGGGAACAAGTAGACAACGCGCTCTAAGTGCCCACCCACTCTTCATGATCTCTGACTGCTTCAATAAGTACGTTTCTAGAAATAATCACAAATAGCACCTTCATCAAGAAGGGTTGATTGAGTTCCCCTAATAAAGAGGTGCCAACTCTTATGAGTAGTTCTCAAGTCTTCACAGTGTATCTTTACTCAAAAAATTAGGCTGAACTAGAAGTCTTTGGTGTTCTCCCTCCCTCTTAAAACACAAAGATAAATGTTATATCAATATTGCATCTGACTTAAAGTGTTGTCTTCCCTCAAAAAAATTTTCAATAGAACCACACAGGAAAAAAACCCCAAAACTTTACCTAAAAGCCAGTTAGAGAAATACACAGGCCTAGAGGGAATCCTGCCCTGTTAGAGCAGCACCTGTTACAAGTATTGAGGCTTCATGGAGAATTTGAGAAGCACCTGAATTCTCATAGCATTGAGTGTCCTCATCCATTTACTCTCTATCAACAGGACAGTTATGTATCTATTTTGCTTTGCAGAATCTCATCTTCTTTGTGTTACTCAATTATTTGTGTTCCTGTATTTAAAATCTCACACAGCAAATACTATAAAGGTTAACTTACTACTGCCTTACTTAGGCAAGGATTTCTAGGCAAAATCAAACTAGCACTTTTGGAAAGTTTTTCTTGTGTCCCTGCATTGGTCACACGCCATTGGGCAGGTTATGAGATTCCTGTGTTCAGACCAGTCCTCCACTGCTGGTGTTAATGAAGTCTGCCTCTGAATCTTCTCCTAGATGACTTCACTGCCAGCAAAGCTGATTTCTATTCCTTAAACAAGAAACATAAAGATCTACAGTTGGAAATCCTCCCTGCTGAAGTCTCATCCTACTCTTTCCCACTCTATTTCTCAGCTCTCAGCCAGTGTGTACAGACAAGGACTGTGCCTTGCAACCAGCAGCTACTATATATGAAACACAAAGAGCAGAAGGCATATCCAATCCAACTGAAGAGTCTGCATGCAGACTTTTATCCCTCCTCATAGTGGGCAAACTATTTTTTCAGAGGCTTATAATTTGGCCAAATTTAGACCCATGTACCAATACTGTGGGGTTTTGGGCAATTTCCCAGTGGTTCAAACCAGAATAGTGCCAGGTTTTGACAGAATGTTTTCAAGAATTTAGCACATGCGGAATGGTGCATCTTCCATTGTTTTATCCTTAGAAGCAGCTGAACCATTAAAAAATAGAGAACAAACAACCACCCCCAAATCTGGGACAGAGAGATCATCTTGAAAAAATGGAGTGTTACTAATTAGTTTGGAAAGCAGCAAAAAAAGAGATCACCTTGTCTCATACTGGAAAGTGCCAGGCAACCTCCATTCAGTTTGATTATTCCATCTGCAAGAACAAAGGGTGAATAGCAAAAAGAAGCCTATGTAATAACCAAAAGAGCTGTGATCTAGAGTATATTCTTGGCTGTAGGATGAAAGCATGTTTTGTATTCCTAAGCTGTGTTGTACAACTAGAAAGCTAAGGTGCCATGTCTCAAGTATTTGGGGATGACATTTGAAGTTAATGTCTTTTGCTTATTAAACTGTACAAGGATTCTAAAGCAAGAAAAAAATTCAGAATCTTTCATACAACATCTCAAGAAGCAGCTTTATACTTATTTCAATGAAAATATCTTGTAGAAGGCTACACTTCAAAACCAGTTCTCTGATCTACCTAATAAGCACTTTTGTGCAAGAATACTCTTAATACTCTTATTTCTACCATTCAACATAACACTCAGTCTACCTACATATTTTTCTTCAGCAGTCTTACAGGTTTATATTTTCACCTCTTTAACCTAGATCCACCCCCATTCTCCTCCGTTTCTGCCAGCTAACCACCTCACTTTTTCATTTTTCAGTGAGACTCCTATGCGGCTGTCTGGCCTTGCAAACACTCCTAAGAAGAGCAGCCAGGTCTGTTATCCAGTTGTCTACGTATTTGGTCACTGCACCGTGAAGAATTTGAAATAAATTCTCAGTGCCCCACAGACTATTTCATATTCCAGTCAGACCAAAAAGCGTGTACTTGAAAGTACACAGAAAAACCATTCCAGCAGAGTGGGATGAAGATGCGCCGTTAGCAGTTCCAGTATCGCGCAGTGCCTGGCTCACATCAACATGGCTTTTTCTCCACCCACTTGCAATCCAGCCTGTAAATGCAAACCTCAGCCTGGAGAAGAGAAGGCTCCAGGGAGCCTTCTGGCAGTCTTCCAGTACCTAAAAGGGGCTTGCAAGAGAGCTGGAGAGGGACCTTTGACAAGAGCCTGTAGTGACAGGACAAGGGGAAATGGCTTCAAACTGAAACAGGGCAGGTTTAGATTCTAAGGAAGAAAATTTTTCACTGTGAGGGTGGTGAGGCACTGGAATGGGTTGCCCAGAGAAACTCTTAATGCCCCATCCCTGGAAGTGTTCAAGGCCAGGCTTTGAGCAATCTGGTCTAGTGGAAGGCATCCCTGCCCATGGCACAGCGGTTGGAACTAGATGAAGTTTAAACATCCCTTTCTATCTGAATCACTCCAGGAGCCTATGACTCTTAACTCAGTACTTTTTAATTCCAGCGTGAGAAGAAAAACATGTGGTGTTGACCATCAGACAAACGAAGCCCCAAACAACTGAAGTCAAAATCCAGATGCATTAACTGACCTCCCTATGAAGAAAAGAAACCTACAGTTCCAAATGTCTGCAAATTCTGTGACTGCAATTAGCCCAAAAACACAAGAAAAGTTCTTTCTGCAAGCTTTATGGCAAAACAGGAATTATGTCTAACACAAATAAGTAGGGCACTAGTGCATTCAAACAGAGTCATTGGAAGCTGGAAATTTCTTTCTTAAATGAGAATGACCAAGATGGTGCCTGCCAAAGGGAGACATGACTACAGATTGAGTACACTGCTATGGGCCAGACAGAGCAATAAACACAGTTGTCAGCAACTTCAGAATCATTCTTCCTGCGCTCAGAAAAACAGATGTCGTTTGATGGAGAATAAAGCACAAGGTAAAGGGCAAGGACACAATACTGCTGAAGGTAACTTGGGATAGAAGATGTAGTCCAGTGATTCCCTGGTCAAGCAACAAAAGTAATGAGCAAAGGTTGGTGATCCAATTAGACTGATACTTGTGGAAGACTGACAACAAGATACTACATCTAACCAAAATATTCTACAGAGTAAAAAACTTCTAAGTTTTCTAGCTGTTCAGTTATTTGAAAAGAGCATGTCACACATTGGCTTTTTTTTTAACTGTTCAGAACAGCCCATTGAGTTCCTGTTGTCTCTCTCTAGGTATCTTCTTGGGCAAAACAAAAGGACATTACTAAGCTAATGGGACTGGAAGAACTCATCAGCAGAAGTTTCCCTGGAACTGATTTACAGAATGAATGGGCAAATCAAAAACATGAAACTAGCAGCATGTGTCAGCCTTCTATATGATCCATAGAACTAAAAGCTTTCAAGATGTGCCAGCCTCAGGCTTCTTGCTCCTTAAGGCATGCATGACATGAAAACAAGAGACTACCAAGCACCCATCATTAGTGAAAATAGGGTATTTTAGCGATACTGGCATGACTAAAATGTAACTGCTGATCAGTGCCAATTAGCTAGAATAATCCTGTTAGCATTAGCTCAACTGTTCATTTACAAATCTCTGCAACACTAATTGTATTTGAAGTTCTTTCTAACACTAACTCCTTTTGTGTGGTGCTGAAAGCCTTCAAAACACTCATCAATTGAACAGCTGATATAACAAACAATCCTTCTTTAACCCTTCGCAGTGCTATAGTTCTGCATATTAACTATATCATATATTGACCAAGTTTTTATTTGGTCATTTTATTTTTTTATATATGGAATATTTTATTATATATTTACAATAAGCACTGTTCTCTTGCCATAGGAAGAGCTGTATCTTATCAAACACTGAGCATTACTGATTGTTGTCAGTGTATATCCCACTAAAAAAAGTGAAAAAAAAAAAGCCCCTCCATTGCTATTGTTCTTTATCAAGCTCATAACTTGAATCACAACATACATCCATCCATAAAAAATAAAGCATATTTGATTTTTACTTATTGCTATTTAATTTGTACCAGAAGAGCATTTTGGCAGGAAATACTTAGCTGAACTGAATAAAGTTGACAGTGTTGTTTCAAATTATGGGGCACCCTCATCAGCTCTGGATGAACTTTTTGATCAAATCAAAATGGACAATAGAGAAAATGCAAGAAGATTTCATTAAATAAATTTATTTGTTAAAATAATTTAACTCCAAATACAACTGCTGAGTTTGCATTGAGTTCTATGTACAATTCTTGTTTTATTTGAAACATCAAGGTTTAAACAACTGACATTGTTACAAAACAAACTGTTGCCCCATTTTAAGTTGCCAGTTGTATTAGAGCTCAACAATTAACTGTGAAATACATTAATTCACCCATAGGAAACTCCAAATCAACAGCATTAAGTCTGACTCCAGAACCCACTTCAGTCTTTCTTCAAACCCTGATCAAGAATTAACAGATGCACAACAATGCAGATAAAAGCCTCCTGCAGTTGTCAAACATTTGCTTTTGTTGCGGAGTTTCACAATTAAAGCCTAACCAGTGCTTTGATGGCACACTGGTAAAAAAAATAAAAAATTAAAAACAAACATGCACAAAACCCCCCAACCAAATGGCTGACATCTTTAGGCAACATTCTATACAGGAAAGCAAATACCAGTAGTTTTCCCACAGAAAAGTAATGGCAACTGTAGCACTGGGGTTAGGGAGAGGCTAGAATCAGAACAGAAAATGTCACCAAATTTATTTTTTTGATGCTCTGAAGGGGTGGGCAGGGGGACAGACGCAACAGAAAAAACCCAAACAAAATCCAATGCAAGTTATATTTAATATTCTTGATCTGATTCTGGTTCGTTTGCTTTGAATGGTTTTTGTGTGTATTTTTAAGGGAAAGAGGAAACAGTTGCTCTCACTATCATAGCTTAAAAGAATAAAAGTTGCAACTTTTTTTTTAAAAAAAACCAACAAAACTGGAGAAATGCTGTCTTTGTAGAAAAGTACAAAGCTCTACAAGAACAGCCAAAGGAAAAGTGGGTCTTTGGAACAAATCATAATATTTTAAGGCATGTTATAAGAAACTTTCAAATACTATAATTGGTAATCCTATCAGGGTACAAATGAAACAGTGACCCAAGAGCAGTGACTCCTGCAGGGTGGCCATGCAGCCGCCGCGTGGCTCACCTACCTCCCTTTCGGCTACCCCTGTAACTTGAAAAATCTGTCGAGTGCAACTGTCATTGATTCAAGCTCCACTATCTTCACATTAGTGGAAATACAAATAGTGCATAACTACTTCCTCAGAACTATACAATGAAAAACAACACTTACGCCTTGCCCCCCAGCCAAGTGGCATGGTAGCTTACGTATGGCCTATGCTTTTGAAAATGTAAGAGTGTAATGAAGAAGCCAAACTGGGAGATATTTTCTTCAATATTTTCTGTAAAAAATTTACTGTGCAATTTTTTCTATATTTAAAGCCCATCTGCTTTACATTATGAACTTCACGTTAGGCTGTTCATACTCTACTTCATGCCATTTTCTTGGTTAATGAACAATCTGTGAGGTAAGATTTTTAACGTCTCTGTAAATAACTTTGCATAACATGCACTTCCAACTCAGTTTGAAATTTGGCTTTGGTTTGTTTTCTGGGGTTTGATTTTTTTTTTTTTTCCGAGAGCTTGTGCAGTGGATCTCACACTGACAAGCTGTTTTACGGATGGATTGTGCTGCTTGATAAACTGTTTCCCAATCTAGATATCTGAAACCCTGAAATATCATTAATCCAACATCTCACATCTTGCTTAAGCATGGCAGCTGACACAATGGGCAGGCAGGGGGTGGTAAGAGAACATTCATACCATCTAGTTTAGGCATGCGAGTTGTGTGACTTGGAGGACTAAAGTTAAAAGCCTAAGTTTGCTATATAGTCAATGGAAAGAGGTAGGTGCCTCGAGGGGGGCGATTCAGAGCACCCAAAATGGGCATTCAGATGCCAGAAATAAATGGTGTGCCTATCTCCCTAAGAGAACAAAGTACAGTAACGAAAGCTCTGCAAGGTAGATGGGAAATGGGCTACATTTACGTTCTAGTAAGGCTTAATGTTCTGTGACATCTAATGCCCTTTGTCACACTGGTTGTGGAAAGGTCTTGAAAGATTAAGGGCAGAGTTGGCCAGTTCTCTCCTGTGAATACGATTTTCTTTAGTTATCATCCAGTGAACTATAACTCAAAATGTTAAGGATATTTATGTATGGAAATTTGCAAAGTGTTTTCTACTCCAGTGTCCTCTGTGGCAGATGAGAGCGCTTTTAGGAAGTTCTGCAGATGGAGGCAAAACTCTCGAACCTAACTCCAATTACAGCATTTCTAAGGGCCATATACACACACACATACACGCTCAACACACACACACACACAGCCCAGCACCCCTATTTTCACTCATTTAAACACAAGGAACTACACTGTTACTGCACAAGATTGAAAAACTAATAAACGCATGGTGTTATTCAGACCACAGGCTCAGTGACTGTATTTTTATGGCCAATTTTACCTATAAAAGATCCAGCTCAAGACAATCTCTCCAGCATTTATAATCTAAACATTGCGATTGAAAACTTTTCTATACTTTGATTGTAAGACTTTGAAATAGGTATTTCTGTGCCATTAGTCATGCAAATGATAAATACTTCACTGCTATGAAACTAGCAAGTCAGAGCTCGAGCATCCTTTCAAAATAAAATATTTGCTCCCACCATTAAACACTCCAATAATTGGGGCAACCTTTGAATAGTGTGTCAGGCAATTAAAGAGCCATTTCCACACTCACCTAAGGAATTACAACCGTAACTATTTCACCTCTGAACCAAATGATTTCACATGGTTATTCAATTTAAGTTTTCAACATTAAAGCTATCAAATAGCAAACTGGATTTTCAAAGGTTAGTTCGGGATCACACCAGAGAATGTAGCCCTTAAAGGCAAGAAAAACTGTTGTCTTTAACAAACTTAAAAATGCAGGATGTTCATACTGTCCCACGAGGTTTCTGCAGAAGGGAACATATGGATGAAACATGGCTTAATTTTCCTTACAAGATGGTACTAGTTAATCTATTAAAGTGTTCCTTGTTAGTAAGGCTCAGCAATTTTTTTTTCATCACAGTTGCTTCCTCCTGGTTCAGTAAAGTGAAAATAAAGATGCTTCCTGCTTTGTAAACAGAGGGTTTGTTTGGCTTTTTGTAGACCAAAACCTGAAGCGATCCTCCATTTCTGAGCAGCAAAATGAAAGACTTAAAACATTCCAATGCCAGACTGTTTCTTCACCCGTCACTTGTTTCCAGATCTTGCCTCTCATTTCACACACAGATTCAATGTTTTCTATTTCAAGATGTGGGATAAAGTGTAGAAATAATAGCACTGATTTTGAAAAGAATCCAAACTATATGGGTCTCTGGTAGCCTTTTCCTCCAACACTGTCAGAAGTTCTGGTGAAATCAACATAACTGACTGAACAAACTCAGCCACATGTGATAGTGCCCATTCTGAAGCGTGGTAATCAGACACCAAAAGACTTGGCTCTCTTCGTGCTTATGCTTGTCCTGAACGGTCTTCAGAGACATCCTCTCCACTGCTTTCGTCTCCCGTTCCCAAAAGGATTCTGTCCTCTTCGGAAATAGTTGCTGTTGTTGCTGTCTGACATGACAACACACGTACGTTCGACTGGAACGACCCTGTAGATCAACTGACTGTGCCATAAAATTGCAGGTGCTCAAAGGGAAAAAACGGGTGAGATGTGGTCATTTAACCCAATTATATTCAGAGTCAGTGATTGACTTTCAATGCTCAGCTCTGAGTTAATGTTGCTACTTCACTACAGATGTATTTCAACTGACCCACAAACCAGGAAGTGAAGTAGACAGTTTTACCACCTTACAAAATTTCTGCAAATTAAGTCCAGGTTAGGTCATTTTTAATGCTATTGTATATTACATGCAGAACAGCATGGGTCATCTTTGTCTGGCTGTGCTGCATAGTTCATTTGTCTAACAATTTCCGCAAAGAGCTCATCCACCATTGTTTTACTTTTAGCAGAGGTCTCCATAAAGGGGCAGCCCCATTCTTCAGCTAAGGCTCTGCCTTCACTCAATGATACTTCTCGCTCACTTTCCAGGTCCACTTTATTACCAACCAGAATTACTGGCACCTTCTCATACCTACAGTTTAAAAACAAAAACAACAATAATTATTTTTTTTAAAATGGTAACATTCTTAAAGAAAAAAAAAACTATTTGCAAACAGTACAGACCCAATAGGAAAGAGACATTTGGATGATCTTAAAATTTCACATTTGAAAAAAATGCATATTTCACATTCTAGCTATTTGTTGCACATCTTGTTCCCCTCAGAGCTTTAGAAGTTCTACAAAAGTCTTCCTCCTCTGAATTTCCCTTCCCTCCAGGAAATATGCCAGGAAAACTTCCACACTACAAAAATGATGCATATAATACTATTTTCTCTGTTTGCAATCTCCATGTGTAAGAACAGGATGGACATCAAACCCTCCCTTCAACATTTTACATCCTCCTTCTCCCTGAAGGTATTTTGTATCTCCTGCTTGGGATAACGATGCAACACTCTGCCTTTCAGGGTACATTTACCTTTGGTCAATAAACACAGAACTCTCTGAATAGCAATAAATGAGACAAAACCAAAGGGCCAGTAAATTAATTCCATATTTCAGGAAATGTAATACACTTCAAGTACTGCATACACACAGAAGTATTGGTATATAAAAACACGTACTAGATAATACAAAATGTGTATCTCTCTCATGCAGCATTCACATCATTATGCCACTTAAACAAGTTGAAGAGACAATTAAAAAATCAAAATTAAGTTCCAGGCAATACTATCGCAGTTCTGCTTCATAATCAACTTGGACGGCACCACAGATCATATAGCTATGAAGGAATTTATTACTTTGCACCTCCCTGTGAAGGGATCCTTGCCAAATTCTTTTACAAAATTGAAATGTTTGCCTTTTTTTTTTTCCCATCCTCACATTCATAAACCTTTCTTCAGACATGAAACTAAGTGTTCCATCAGGTCTTAAATTTACATATTTGCCATAGAAAAGAAAAGAGAGAAGAAAACACTGGGCCTACTTCCAAAATACTCTTACAAAGGTTTTCTCATGAAAGCAACTAGGACCGAGAGAAAAACCAATTATGATTTTTAGCACTTAAACCAGACCTAAGAGAAGCAAGATGGTACCTTCTTAACTTAAACCTGATTTTCTCCTTCATATTATCTTAGTAGCATGGCTTTGAGTCAAATCACTGGAGTAAGGCTGGACTGTGGACAGACAAAAGACGCAGCTGACACCCACAGCAGCTGAAGATGACACCGTCCTTAAGCCACCTATTACACCTTCCTCATCCCTCCCACCCGTCTCCCCTGCCTGCCAAGCAAGGCAGCAGAGCAGCACCGGTGCACCTGCCTCAGCTGGTTGAGGGAAACAGCCTGTTTCCCTGTCTGTCACCACTCCGCACCGGAAAAGGTAAGCTGTGTGTTCCTGCTGGCTCTGCTGCAGGGACGGCAGGCTCCTCCAGAGTCAGAAAGGATTAAAAGGCCAATATTGTCTCAAACCACATAAGCAACTCATACATCACCAGACTAGTATCAAAAATTTGTCCAACTATGTCATAAGATGTAGCCGAAATTCTAAACTTTGTTATGCCTCTTTGCTAACTAAGGGAATGTCATTTAATCCATAGTTTAGGGCTGTCACCAATAATTGTAGAGAATTCCCCTCACTGTTACCATTTATCCTACCTTCATTTACCATCTGAAGAGACACAATCCATTCCTTACTCCATGGATATGCAGTGTTTAGCACAATGATACCCTTGGAACTCTTGCAAGAGCTAAGCTGCCATTAATTAAGTACCAAAATACACACAAGCATCTTGAAATCTGTCCTCCTGAGTTTAAACACAAGACAGCATAGTCTTTAATTACATAAGATGGATGGCACTCAACAGATAAAAAGAAATATTGAATTGCTGTCTTATCTTTATTGTTCAGATGCATGTGTCCTGTTGTACTTGCTATACACCATTAAAAAAACCCTTCAGTGGAAATGGAATCAGGTACACCTTCATTGCATTCCTTGATATCTGAGGGCCCTGAACTTCCTCTCACTCTCCACTGGCTTGCCCTCTGGTAAAACTGAGAAATTCAAAGCAAGTGCTTGAGAAGTGCCCAGTGAAGAAACAGATGAGCCAGAATTAAAACACAAGATCACCTCTCTGAGTTTTGTGAGATCACTCCAACTTGTTGAAAAACATATGAGGAAACACATACACACTTGTTGCAGAGTTATAGTCAGTTCCACTGAAACATTCAAGCACTTAAAAGGTTTAGGAATCTTAGAAAAGCTGGGCAACTAAATATCTGAGAGTCTGTATGCTATGAGTACTCAGCACCTGGGAAATTGAGCAGTGGAAACACTGACGTTTTGTACTGAAGAACAGAAAGAACTGATGAGCTGACGGAAAAGATGTGAAAAGCCTAACTTAATTTATTTGCACAGGGCCATCTAGGAACTATTAGGTGGGACAGATAGAAGCAAATTTCTGTACTGCTTTTCCTGTTGCATTTACCCAGTTCACTACCAACCTTCACCACCTAAAATGAGATCCTATAGTCAATAGCCTTATTCACCCTACAATTCAGATTCATCCAATAACCAATAACTTTACAATACTGAAATGTGTAAGAAAGTGTTTCTGCAAAGCTCTCACTACGTCTTCTTATAAAAAATAAAGTTGCTCTTGCAGACTACACCCCTGTACTACCTAGATTTTGAGTAGTTAACTTTAGAGAGAAAATACATTATATATATATAATATATATATATATTCCGTGTGACATATATTTTAGATTTTTATATATACTTACGCTATAATATATACACACAATTTGCCTTTCCACATAGAAAATTCAGTGTCTACTACCTAGAATACAGCAAATAATGAAAAAACAGTCCATGGATACTGAGCTCATGGATAATGGCTCTGGTATGGGCTTATGAGCTCCAGCTCAGTATCAGTCCTGCCAGACCCAAGCTGAGTAGGGGGAGTTAGACCACACTTCTGTGTATCATATTCCCCAGGTACCAAGAGGATGATGAACTGTGTGTCTTCATTCAGAGTCCTAAGGGTCTCTGCACTGCACTTCCCAGTTTCTGAGTTCTGGTGTGGAAAATCTAGCCCTCGACTAAATCGAGCTCTACAAGCTCTGAAGTTCAAGCTAGCTCTGCACCCCTTACCCCTCGACACTGCCAGAATTTCCTGCCTCACTTAGTATCCTGGGCAATTTTTTTTCTGATGAGTATGGGGGAGATCCCTGGCTCAATACTCTCCTTACTACAGCTTCTGATCTCACTGGAGAGAACTTCTGCCTGGATTTGGAGACCCCACCTGATATTCAGAGCTTTGACCAGCCAGATGTTGGACACCCATCACTGAGGTGGTGTGCAGCAGCACAGGCCCACCAAGGGAAGAGAGATTTCTCAGATGTGAGGAAATTACATGATTGTAATGAAATATGAAGGGAAGAAGAACATCTCTTCCTCACGGGCTTTTCACCCTGTTGAATTTCAGTGGCCCAAGAGAAAAACAGGTTCTTTACAAAGGACAAAAACGGACGAACAACAAAAAGAGCCACCTTGCAATGTCCAAACAGCAACGCAGAACCCTTCCATACAACCACAAAAATCAAACTTAGGAATTCACAAATCCTACCAAAAGATTCTGGTAGGATCTGAGCAAGAGAGGCTAAAACCCCATCACCTATACTGAAGTCCTGAATCTAGGCTGCTGCTCCCATCACAGGATCTGTGAGAGAGCAGCTCTGTCCACAGTGGGAGCTGGGCAGAAGTTCTGCCTTTTGCTGCAGCCCATCTGCCCCTGCCTGTCCCCTTAGCAATGGAAAAGTGGCACAGTTCTGCTCCTCATTTCTGGAGCAGGAAAATCCAATTTTCTCAGTATAGCTGAAAAGCTTTGAGCAGCACTGATCATTCCTAATGAAAAGGATGAGGGCCACCTGAAAATAAGAATTGCTGCCACTTTTGTCAGTATCAGTGCAGCACAGTATGCATTCTAGGGCAAATATCATAGCAAAGCCTGTAAGAAAAACTCTCAAATATAGCAGGGGAAGGCTTGGCTTTTCAAGACCTCTTTAGGAACAAATTTTTGAAAGACCAATTACACATGTTTGCAGAACATGTTTAAAGAACAAGGCGCTTCACCCGGTTTTAATGATCTCACTATCTTTAGCTCCAATATGACAGACACTGAGCAGCGGCGACTCTTGAAGAGATAACATGACTGCAGTCATTTACAGCCCTATGAAAGGCACTGGTGCAGAGTCAAATGCCATCATATCCAGGATATCACTTCTGACAAGGTACACTCATTGCTCCATAAAAGACAATGAGAATGTATTTCCCAGTCCTAGATAACTATTCAGTGCTAAAACCCACTGTTACCCATCTTTAATGAGCACCTGGGACCAACAGCCCACAGTTAGTCCCTCAGTTTTCCTGAGGATGGACACCACAGCCACATGAAATCAATAAATACACAGACTTCAAATGTTTTATGTAGCCCAGTTATACAGCATGGACCACACAGCCTTACACGTCACATGGCAATAAATAGTTTCTATATTTTATCTTATGGCACGCACATCTGTTTAGATTACTATGTACACTTTGAATAACAGCTTAAAACATTTAGAAAGCTTCAAGGTGAATGATATGAAAATAATCTTCAGAGACTTTTACCTCACAGTTTTTCCACCTCCAATCATACCCAGAAGGAGAAAAATATGGGCAGTACCTGACTTCACATCTGAATGTCTTTTACAAGGTACTTCTCAGATTTCTGGTTAGAGCTGTCATCGGATAAAGATAAAAACAAAGACAACGTGCAGTGAAAAGATAACAAAAATGAAGACTAGAAGAGCAAGAACTGAAAAAAAAAAACCTAACCCAAACATACACCAAGACTAATAAACTGATCTGACTCTGTGTGTGTGTGAGTTGTACTAGTCAGTAGAGAAGATGTTAAGAAGTCCAAACAGGTTCCTGTTTTCTAATTTCACATTCTGGAAGTGTTGTATCTTTTCTAGGATTTTTTTCCTGAGCTTCATATCAGACACAAATATTTTCAACCAAATAACTCTGTGTAATAAAAGCAAATCAAGAGATTACTATGTATTCTTAACGACTATTTCTTATAACAAGTTTAAGTCCTGTTGAAATTTCTGGAAAGATGCATGATTACAGCTTTATATGATAAATACTGGGACCACTGAAATACAGAAGATATCTATACATAAGTATTACTAATAATTAAAAGGAGTCTCCAGTACTAAATCACCTTCATCACCTTCTACACATCTTTCTCTCTATTTTTTTAAACCCATTTCTGATACTTTTGATAATATTTCAAAAAAGAAATTCATTTAAGGGATAAAGATATTAGTGATGGAAATTATATCAAAAAGTCAGTAAACAATAATTATTCTTCATTTTAGACTTACAAAAAAATTGTGGTATGAATCCTGCCAAAATACACAGCAAAAGAATTCTGGGTAATATGAAATAAAGTACCAGAAATTACAGTTAATCTATTAGGTTATTTACAAATTCACACTAAATATAACTAAATACCCTTTTGTAATGTAACTTGCAAACTTTGATTGCCTGCAGTAAAATCTGTCGTAACTTGAACAAGCAGTTTCCTCACCTAGAGGAAGAACATATTCCAAGTGTAACTATCAAGACTTTTTCTAATCCCTTTCACATAATTACTTGGATATTTAATGCAGAATCCTCAATAGTTAAAACTCACATCAGCTACGGAGGATAAGAAAAGGCACAGAGTGTTCCCCAGCCTGATTCTGAGCCTCTCAAACACCAGGATGAAAGGAAGCAATAACACTGAATTTTCAAGGAGAAAACCATCTTAACCTTTTGTTGAAGCTACCAATTGTTGAACCAAAGCAGCAGGAAATCTGTCTGTCTATCTGTCTATCTATCTATCTATCTATCTATCTATCTATCTATCTATCTATCTATCTATCTACTTCTGAAGCTATTACTACCTTAAGACACTCAGAGGAGATATTTCACTTTTTCCAAACCCTTACTCTTTGTATTTTGGTAGCTTTAAAAACTGTAACCATTAGGGGCTCATCGTGCAGAGTTGTTTCCATGGACTTCGGCAAATATACACCAATGCAGATGTGTCAATACCTGCACGCTTGTATAAATGTGTCAGAGAGATACTCAAATCTAAACAAAGGTAGATTTCTGCAAAGTCTGAGCACTTTTCCCTCCAATGGAAATTATTACAGCTTCTCAGGCAAAAGCATATAGAACAGCTGTAAAACTCCCACGATTCTGATGCAAACAAGTCATTCCGGTTTACTAATTAATTGCATTTAATATTCAGTTCTGTAAGCTATATTGTGTAATGATTTAATTTCTTAAGCAACAACTCACAACTAAAAAAATGGTCTTAAAATCTCTTTTATAAATGAGTAGAGTTTATTGGAAGTCCCACTGCAATTAGGTGGCTGAGTCATGAATTAGTTTGCTATAAAGAACAGCGTATGGCCTAATTGCAGGACTGGGATCTAACACTTTATTCTAGGCTTTGACATGAACTCCTTACATAGCCTTTGGGAAAACACACTCTTCAGGTGGATAGATCGAGGTATATAAAGTCACGATAATTCTACTTACTCATAGGACAGCAAATTAAATAATAATCGTAAAACAACTTGGGAGGATAATATTAGAATAATAAATACCATGCTGCATCACTTTTGAGAAGGCTTCAGAAACTTTGTTCTTGTACATGAAACTTTCTGGAAATAATCACCTCAGCTTAAATAAAATACTTTAAAGCAAATTCAGTTCTGTGGGTGTTCTAGCTGGCTTCACTCTCCAGTTTGGTTTCAAGGTCTAGGAAAAGTCTCAACCAGTGCCTGTTTGGCTCACCATTGGTGCTGTGCTTGTAAGAAATTAGAGCAAATAGTTCCCTTCCAACCAAAAGCCCACGAAATAACAACCAACCACAATACACAGAAGCACTATAAATATCTGCTTCCCAACTGGTACAATAAGCACTTTTCAACCAAAGCACTTGCACACATTATTCCTAAGCAGCTTACAGCTGAGACCTTCCAAGGGACAAGAACCATGGATGGTACAACCCAACACACACTTAAAGGCCATCTGGTAAACCTACATTCCCTTGCTCCAACAGATGCAACAGAATGATACACATCATCTCTGTACGAAGGACACCAAAGATCTTTACAGGTCATTTCCAATCACTTCAGCGAAAAATTCTTATCTACAGAGGATTTTCCGCATCTAAGATTTCATAGGGGAACCAGAATAACAATAACCTCCTTCCATGTTTTCAGCCTGCTTCTGCAAGTCACTGCAGATACAGCCTACCTTCAGCTCTGCCTTCAGCTTTTAAGGTAAAATGCCAAGAACATCTGAAAATTCGAATGCCTATCAACATGTCTTAAGCGTTTGCTAGTCATTAAGTCCTAAAAAAAAAGTCCCTGATCATTAAGATGATAGGGAGACATTTTCTCATGAAGCTTGCAGAACTCCATGAATGTTTAAACTACATCCCACGACACTGTCTGTTCCCCTCGAAGTAAGGCTCTGGCACAGGTGAAGGAAAACAGCACTCTGACCGCTGGGGATGATAACAAGGAGCCAATGACACAAGTAACTTCAGTTCTCATCTACTGCCATTTCAGATGCTCAAAAGTCTTCACAGACAAGAGGTTATTTTTCACCTTAAAAAGGACACTTCTCCCTAGTATCTATCATTAAAATTAATAGCTAACACTGAAGTCTATTATCAAGACTGGAAAGACTCTAAGGGATATATAAAATCTACCTGCTTAGCAGCAGGTTTGCTGGGAGCATATCCAAACAAGATTTTAATCCCGGAGTTCCCTCTCTATGCCAATCAAAATTCTCGTTTTAGACAAATGAGCATCAACATCATCTTGTTGAAATCCTGAAATGCTTGCCGCACTTAGCAACTCAGAAACACTGGAATTTTCAAATGGGAATCTTCTGTTCCTTGGTATAGCTTAGAAGCAATAACCACAAATAAATACAAGGCAAATGTTTTACCTGACTTTTTCCATTGTGACTAATTCTCTTGTTTCTAAAAGCAACAAGAAAATCAGAACGTCCTACAAATCTGAGATTCCCACAGCTGCACCAATTTCATCCAGCCCCTGTCTCTCTACTCAGTTCACACTGAAAGAAGTCTACTTGTCAAGATACTAACAGATTATGAGGCATGTTATGGTTGCTTAAATACAAAAAAGTTTTTGTTCAAAAGATTTCCAGACACTAAAGCTGAGCATCTAATGTTTTTAAATTGACTGCTACTAGCTGTTGGAATGGCTGAACATTTTGAAAATTAGGCCACACATTTCAATATTTAAGCTTTGCATCCATAACTGAAAATTATTCTTAATAACCACATTAGTTTTCTTACCTTGAATATTTTTAAGCCAGATCCATGCTAATATACTAACGTTTATTGCAATACAATGAGCATGACTGGATATGTCAAGGCTTTCAGTACCTACCAAATGTGCAACATATAGAAGGTTCTAAAATTAAAGAGACTACCATCTATCTTTTATTTATATTCTAAAGTCTCAAAAAAAAAAGACATTGCTTTTAAATGACCAGCTTTTTCAGACATGGCCACTTATAATTGAACTTTATCTGCTGATATCTTAACAGCAAAGACATTAAGCATCAAGCAAGAGGAATCCTGCCACGTGATTTAAGAGATGTGGGTTCAGTTTCACACCCTGTTACAGACCTCCTGTGCAATTTCTAGCAAGTCCTTTGAACTCTGTACCTCTGCTCTCCATCTGAAGAAAAGAGTTGTCAGCTTTAACCTCTATTGCCTATGGCACATAAACACTTCTGAGGTCTTCCATCCTTAGTGATGGAAGCAATCTGAACATCTTGACGGATGCAGTAGCAGTTTTGCCTGCTCTTCAAGTGAAAAAGCACCCTGCATCCCAGCTATTCTCAGCAGTAGGCTATGTAACACCACAACATTTTGGGAATTCTTCACAAGTATTTAGAACGTTAGGGCAGATTCCATGACAACATCAAACCTGTCAGCAGAAAGAATAAAGCTAGTGGATTAGGTGTGCCTTGAAGCAAGAACACCAGCTTTAGGGACAAGTCAAGGTTGTTACCTCACTTCAACACCACCGGCTTGAGCAGAAACTGCAAAGGCTCACAATATCTTAGAACATATGCTGACATTGAGGGATTTCTCCTCCTCCTTGCACCTCTGTACAAAACTCTACAAGGTCATAAAGCCTTCCTATTCTGGTCATGTGGGACTGAAACAGGTCCCTTTAAAAAGGCAATGAAAAATGCAGATACCTATTAAAAGCAATGTGAGCCTCTTGCACATCATACAGATCTATGGATTATAATTGTTTTATAGCTTGAAGTTATTACATTGCTGTGTTCAGAAGAACTCAACAGTGACCCTAAAATGCATTACTATTTATCCATCAATACATGCTTTGTCACAAGAAATTTCACTCAGAAGCATATCTTGATGTGCAAATGTTTATCTAAGCTACTGTAATATTTTAAAATATACTGTAAACTTCCTTGTACAAGCAAGCACTGACAGGGAGGAAAAAGAAAGCGACCAAACAGATTTGTAACAATTCAGATATATCAAAGTTTATGCCTCTAGCTGGGCTAAAGAAAAATCCTTGCAATAAAATACTGTTAATAATCCTTTTGGAAAAGCTGAAACAGCATCCAGACTTTGTATAAAGAACAGAGTCTGTAAAGTAATTTATGAGTACAATGGTAGGTTCTAGTTTCTTATAGAGTCTATCAGTGCTGCTATCTAAAGCTCCAGTTCTTCCTTCTGCCTACAACTTTTCCACTCACCATTCTCTAGTCCATAATTAGGATTAAGCATGTGCCAGTTTCTTCCATAACTACAGCAGTGTCAGTATATCTTTCCCAACAACAATTCAGACAGAATTTAATTGTTATTTAGATTTCTCATTTGTTCCAGATGTTGATCTGGGCAGGAAGGGACCTTGGGAAGTCTCCAGTCCAACCCCCTGCTCAGAGCAAGGTCAGCCAGGAAATCTCAACCAGCGTGCTCAGGGCCATGCACAGTTCAGTCTTGAACACTTCCAAGGACAGGCCTTCCACAAACTCTTTGGGAATTTGTCCTAATGTTTAATTTAGTTTAACTTTGCTGCAGAATTCAAAACTTACTGACAGGTAATGGAGGAAGATGAGACAAGCGGACAACTGAGTTGCATAAGGCTTGTTTACATGGAAAATGGGCTGAGAAACAAATGCCAAAGTTATATAAATATTTATAGCTATTCCTCTATGTAGCGGAAGCAATAATCATACTTACAGGCCTCAAGATAGACATATATCTTAGAATTCTGAAAGCAAAATGAACTAACCAGATTTTGCAGTATTAACTAAAGCTCAAGCATAAGTTAATGACAACTTCAAACACTTTATCCTTGTTTATTTAAACTATAAAAAGCAAAACCTTTCAGTGGATAAATAAAGTAAAAATAGCAAAAATAGTCAAATGCATATGCATTTTAAAAGGGCCAGAAGACTATAGCCCTCTAAAGTATTAGCTCACTCTTCAAAGCCAACACACTCTTATATTACTTTAACCAAATTATAATCACTGATAAAAATTCCACTGCAAAACTTGTTTAAACTATGCTAATAGGATTTTCTCTAGCTCATTAAAATTACACTTTTACAGTCTTCAAGAATAGGCCTAACAATTAATTCAAAACCTTCTTAGTAGCATCACTTGCTTCCAAAGGATTAGAGTTCAGAACGCCTGTGTTGTCCTGTCCAGTCAGAAACCCAGGGAAAGAAACAGGTCCTCTTTCATGTTGAGGTAAGATACTTTTACTCCAAGAAATCTGTGCTCCTGACTTTCTGCACTACCCAGATATGGCCTCTGAAAACAAATGCAAGCCTAGGTCACAAAATTCACCTCTGATAATTTGACTGTCATGATCTAGTCTCCAGAATCAAGCATTACATACTGATACAAACTGCAGTTCCAGAGAGGCTTTTATTTATTTGCTTCTTAAAGAATTTGACCTTTTGCAATGAACCTAGCTGCAGGTCACTAAAACTTAAGAAAAAGTAGAACAAAAATAATAGGGCTAATTGGCAAACAACCTGGCCTGAATTTCTGCTCTCTCATCAGTCTCCATGTAGAAGCTAAGGCAGGTAGATACCAGAGTTTTTATGATACTGCATAGCCTGAAAAGAATTTGTGTGCCTAGTTCAAAGCATAGACTTTGGTTGCCTTAGAAACTAAAGAAGAACACAGCTTAATGTCCTTCAAGCTAATAAAAACATCCTACAGTGCATATAAAAAAACTTTGCAAAAAATGCCCTGTTGAGACACATCTTCCTCACAATGGTACAATTAGGGTACAACTCCGGATATTTTTCAGAAGATGGGCTATTTTGCAGAAACTCTAAGCAAGTGACCATCACACTGATACAGTGAACCAATCAAGGACAAAACAGGATAAATACTATCATTTTCTCTTTTACTGCAGAAGTAGTATTCGGATTTAATATCCTTTTGACTGTAGTCAAACCTTCCTCTACCAACAAAAAAAAAATCCAAGGCCTTGACTAGTATCATGAGCAGATGCTCTGAAAGCCTCTTCACTCCTGCCAAGTTTCTACCAGAACATTTGATTTTCAACTTGGTAAGCAAAACCATTCTGCCATGACTTTAGAAAGTCAGTGGCCCTTATCTTACAGAAGAATTTATCTAATTACCATATGCCTGATATAAATAATTGGAATGTTAGAACAAACAGAACACTAAGACGATTTTATTCTCCACAGGTTTAAGAAGTCACCTCCATCTTCAACAACGCAACTTTCTAACTCCATAAATTCTATTCAAAAAGTGTATATCATCTTGTTAAGTGAAACTGTTTCCATATCTAAAGGTGAACAGACCAAAATAAGAGCTTCAGAATTGTCAGGATTTTTTGATTGTTTGTTACTTGTTTGTTCTTACTAAAATAAATTTTGGTTCATCTTCAAATACAAAATACTGCCTCCCAGCATACTACCTCTATGTGGTATAAAGATAAAAATAGAGAACAATTTACTGATAACCTCCCTTCTATCCTGAGCATAAACTTCAGAAATAATTTTCTTTGATTTTTTCATTCTTTCTACCATAAGACAGGTACCAATTAAAGAAAAACAACAGACTACTTCATTCTGAATCAGTGTTGTGAATATAATCCATTCTAATATCCCGAAATTTCTTAGTAAGAACTTGTTTATAAGATGACATGAAATACAGGGTATCTAGTAAAACAGTGAAATCTAAACATTTTAATTTTCCTCACATACACAGATGTGTGTACGTACGATCTCAAATCTAATATTTGATTAACTATCAAAATGAAGCCAGCTAGAACGAGGAGCTCAGATATACTCATCATCTCAGATGTCGAGCAATTTATATTTTAACTACTGTATAAATGTTAATTTATAACTTGGGTCTAGTCTAGGTTATAAAAAGCTCCTTTTTCCCAGAAGAGTTTTACTAACCTGCCTGACAGCCATTTTATTGTCCACGAAAGACACTCTGTGGCAGCCAGTCAACCCTGCAGACTGTTTTATCTTGTACCTGTTAACCCTATCAGCAAGGTCGGCCCCTGGGACTCCTCTGCCACCACTACCACCACCATGCCGCCGCTGCATCTCTGGGGGTTTGGGCACCGGGCTGCATTGGCCGTGCCAAAGCTGTGTCAGCAGCCCAGGGTCAGAGCCCAAGGCTCCGGCTGCCAGCATCCCCCGGGCACCGGAGCAGCTCTGCGCTGGCATTTTGCCGGTGGCTGTGCGCTGGCTGATGGCCGGTGTCACCCAGCGAGACCACTCCTCAGCCCAGCTCACCGGGAGGACAGGCCCTGCTTGCTGACGGAGAAAGCAACCCATGCATTCGTATGTGAGAGGGAAATAGAACGAAAAAAGAGTATGCCCCTTACTGACATAATTTTTTTTCAGAGGGAGAAAACACAAACAAGCCAGGCTAACCTAAGAAACTTCTTCAAAATGCTGCAAATTCCCACATGGATACTAATTTTAATATTGCTCAAATTAAGTATGAGACAAACAATGTGGCTTTACATTGGTTTAAACAAACTTGTTTAGAAGTAATTTGGTGAAAAAAAAAAATCACATGTAGACAAAGCCTATTTTAAATAGAAGAAGACTGCAGACCCTGATAGAATCCATTTTTTTCCTTTCATCCTGAGTCCTGACCCCAGATGGCTAAAAAACTGAAAAACCCTTGTGTACATATGTGCATAATTTGTGTATATACACATACATTTTAACTGTCTCTCTTTCTGTGCAAACTTTATTTTTAAAAAACATGTATTTTATTTTATTCGAAGAAAGAAAATATTACCCCAATGTTTACATGTCTATGTGTCACATTTTAGGTACAGAAAGGATGATAATTTGTATACTTAACCCTCAAAAGTAACACTATAAAATATTTGAAAAATACTGAAATATTTGAAAAAGTCAGTTTTCTTTTAAGAAAGAGATTATGTTTAAAGGTACTGTACACACACCCCAGTGTCCATTATATCTTCTTCATTGAATCACTAATTGGTAACTAGAATTTCCTGAAAATAGTTCACTAATTATTTTTTCCACATTAAGTTGTCCTATTCAGAAAGGCCATTCCAATTAATCTGAAGGTGTGTGCGGAGGTGTGAAGCCCAGACTGTTCCCAGTCCTTTTAATCTAACCACATTTCTTGCTGACAGACAGAAAGTCTTTCAAAGCAAGCATTTTGATCATCTCTTGGAGAAGAATGTAGACTTCAATTACCAGTCTAATTATCCCAGCTAGGAAGGCAATACAATTGCTTAATTTTAGAGTAATGATGGACTTTTAAGGTGTGCCTTCTCAGCTTTCATCCAAGGCTGAGTTTACCATTGTCCCTCTCTGGCAGATGAAGCTACCACAATGGCAGTCACTATTTCTAACTAAAAACCATCTGGAGAAGAATTCAACATTCACCAAGTTATGTGATTTCACACCTTTAGGTTATTTTCGTTCTTGAATATACTCATCTCATTTAAAAACAAGGAAGCTTTTCTCCTTTTTCTTTTTTGTGTATTTTTTACCAAATATAGTTAGTGAGAAAAAAAATAGAGAAGGCAATATCCTGCAATAAATTGCAGTAATTATATTGAATGACCAAGTTCTTGAGAAGCCAGGGAAAGAAAACAGTTTCTTTTTCCAAAAGTCATACTTCTTTCCTCCGTAAAGTCTACAATGCAGCAATTCTTTCCAGAGATGAAAACTTTGTAAACACGGGGTTATTTCTTTTTCCTCAATGTGTCCCCATCAAGCCCAGGGACACATTAGTAAACCCTGCAATACATAGTACCTTCCTTCCCTCTTCCTTCGTTCCAGAGCAATTTGGACCTTTTAAGTTCAAGTACTCTGATGGTAGCTTTCTACGTATTTTGTTTTCCTTTTCATAACAGAGTTATATTGTAAACTTTGGTAGGTAAAACCTGAATTGCATGGATTTTTTCAAAGAGCTACTAATGTACCTAAGACAAAGCAGTCCGGATAAACCACCTTTCCATCATCAAGCTACCATGATGTTTATCTTCAGCTTCTTGTGATAAAATTTTTAGAGATAATGGCCCTTTGAACGTCTGCTACAGTTTAGTCTTGTGACTGAAGGTTCATCTTGCCCGTCACTTCCTTCCCTTGAGAAAGGGCCCTGCATTCAGTTAAATGCTCACGTCCTGTCTACAAACCATCACTGCAGCCCAGTAGCTGAGCTCTTGGCAATTACAGGTGTAACCAACACTGTAAATCAAAAAGATGAAAAGAACAGTAGCTCCAGTCCACCAGAAGGCTGTCCAAGGACTGCATTTGCTCATCATGGTTCCTGAAAATCACCTCTGCACAGGTGAGGAGCAAGTCCAGCAATCCTCCAATTACCTGGTAAGTGCAGAATCTGGGGCAAAAGGCCAAGTGGCAGCAGGACCACTCCCACAATGTAAAAACTGGTACTCAGAGTGATAATACGAACAGCATTCCTTGCCAACAGTTGTTAACAGACTCAACTGATGGGTAGCAAGCAATCTGACTTTGGTTGCTATGAAATCTACTTACAGAGAGCATTAGAAATAAAAGAGTTACAAGAAGTTTGATTAAAAACTGCTAGATAGTAAACACGCTCATCAGAAATTTGCAGCAATGACATAAGACAGTGATACTTCGGTAAGTAACAGAGGTTACCAAATCCCAAATGGAACAAGTACATTGTATATGGTGCCAGACTAAAGGCAAGACTATCAGATATCCATTCATACAGTCCAGGCAAAATGATGAGCTGATCCATTATGTTATCTTCAAAGGCAGCAGAGGACTCTTCAACCCTATGCCCGTCAAAACATAGCCACACATGGACCACATCAGTAGGCAGCTGACTTCTCCACAGTTTAAATGAATTTCGGGAATATTTGGATTGAATGAACTTCTAGAATGTGCCATCATGCCTAAATTTTCTGGAACGTCGAGGACCAAGGAGCACAAGACTACTGATCCTCTCACATGGCCAACCTATACCAACTACTGGAGAAACAGATGGCATGAAAATAGATTGCTGAGCATCTGCAGCTTCTAATGTTAAGTGAGGCTGCAGACAACCAAACTAAGGGATAGACAGAAGAGATGCCTATGAAGACAAACTAATCACGTATCTTCCCGTTTGATACTTAACATTAAAACTCTATGGACTCTTGACAGGTGATCCTGGTATCATCTTCTTCCCAGTTTCTTTCTAGGAAAGAGTCTATCATCCCTTAGACAACTATTTATGTAAGGATAGACACCTAAGCAGATTCTACTCCAAATAAAATGTTATAATCAGCAATAGAATAAAACCTGTGCATAGATCTCCTTTTAGAGAAGGAAGACATCTGAAGTACAAGCGTTGTTAAGCTTATGCTGTGGATGATTTGATCACCAAGTCTGTGGCCTACTCCATATTCTAACCTAAAAGAGTCATACAAAGGCATTTAGAAACTCACTGCTCAAAACATACAGAATGAAACTGATATGAAAAAGGAGGAGGTAGAGAGATGAACTCATTCTGATGGCAAATATTTCTGGGTCTGAAAGCAAAACTGAGGTAGGCAAATATACTGGGACTCCAGAAGCATTTAGAGACCCATGACCAAGAGATAGCTCCACAAAATTTCCCCTACCCACTTAATTTCTTGAAAAGCTTCACCCACCCAAAGTTTTTGTGAAAACCAGGTATCTGTCTGAAGGCCTACAGCTGTGCAAGCCCATCTGAGCCATATACTGGAACCAAACCAGGGTCACACACCTAAGCCCTCTGCAGATTTATGGAGGAGGCATGCAAGCAGCTAAGTCCCTGGAGAGGCCTAATTCACTAAACATTGCTTACTGAGTCTACGAACACAACAATAGTAGGGTATTCAACAAATCTACAACAGATATCACTTCCACAGAAGGCCCTGGGAATAAAAGCAAGTGGTGTCAATGCCGTTTCTCACATTTAACAAAGTATAGCGGTTACAACTTTGATCAATGAGGTGACAAACCTGCACCACACACCTCCTTTAGTCATAGGAGTTTCACATCTGCTTTTCTCAGAAGACTGTTCTAACCACTAAACTGCAAGAGAGGTTTAGAAAATACTCTTCCATCTTTCTGTTGAAGATGTACCACTATGAAGATAAGTACAAACACATGAAGGCAGATTCACAAATCCCAAGGAAACAACAGAAAAAGAGCAGACGTACAAGATAAAGAAAGGTACCAGGACTGAAATCCAGTGATTTCTCAGGACTGCTTATTCTCTTTAGATTAGGAAGTCACTGCAAAAATGCAAAATTGATATCCCATATAGTTAATGATCACCAGAAGACTCCCCTAGTCCAGGTGATCATATTTCAGGAAAGGTCAGCTGTTGCTTCATGTTAACATACTGACTTCCATTTCTCTCCCATTCTTTTTAAGTGTTTTGACCCATGTCCAAGCCTGTTTCTCAAGAGAAAAGATTCCGCATACCTGACTTGATAGTTTGAGTGGTTTGCTGCAACAGTACTACACACCTTAGAGCAAAGCAGATTCCTAAAGAAATGACCTAAAATAGCTTAGTGGTTTGTTTTTTTTTTTTTCCTGTAAGGCCCAGTTCTCATTTATTTCTAAATGAAATACAAAAAAAGAGAAGGTTGGCATTGGGGAAAAAAATATTTTAAAAAGGCATCTGTTCCAGAGCACTGTATGTTCAGAAGACTGATGCCAGGACTGCCTGCTTGCATCCTGCACATTTGGTACAGAAACAGAACCAACCTCTTCTACCTTCAAAGCCTCCATGCATCCTGAGGAGCTCATCTGTTAAAAAATCCAAGCAGATCAAACAGATTTAAGTGGTTCCACACTGACAACCCCCCACTCCCCTCCCCCCAAACCTAACACCACACCCAAACAGAAGAAAGCAATGGGAGAATTCATTCCACATTATCACTTGGACTTTGACAGTGGACTGCAGCAGCCTTAACCCAGCAGAAGGTGACTCATTCTTCTCTCTTCCAGGCATTGTAGGGAGTAACCTGCATGTCAGCTACCAAGAATCTAACTGCAACTGAGACTAAGAGAGCAGAGGCCTTCCTTAAGCAGCAAGATGGAGAGCCTGGCTTTAACTGGAGACTGAAAAACACTCAAGACTAGTCAGATTTTTTGCTTTGTGGGGCTAGAGGGGTATGAAAGGCATCTGATGAAATCCTCCAGAAGAAATAGTTCAACATGATCCTCTTCTGCCCTCCAAATTATGGGAAAAAAAAAATAAGAAGAAAGAAACTGAACTCCTAAAGCTAAAAAAACCCCCACAACTAAACCACAAAACACCACTGTGTGACTGGTCTTCAGCAGAATTATTTCAGCAGAAGAGGGGCAAATTCTGAACCTGAAGATAGAAGACTGCTACTAGGAAAACCTATTAATACATCAAGTTCTTTTGGCAGTAGAAAGTAATCCACAGACTGAAAACATACATTCCTAAAAACATGTATTTACAAGAAACAGTATACAAATTAGGACTGATGTCACAGTTCAAAAAAATACAGTTGTTCAGCATTCTGCATCATTAAATACTGAGGAGGGTGAAAAAAAACCCCACCAGATTCTTTTCCCCACTCATTTATAAATTCTGGGGAAAATGGTATAAATCCCAGACATTTTGTATTCATTGTTTAGTTCTAACAAAACCAAGGAGTGTCTAAAATTTATAAATGAAATTAAAAACACGGTAAAGACATTTCAAAAGCAAAGGAATTCTTGAGGAGAGAATTTATGCATTTCTAGATAGGTCTTATACAGTCCACAGATTTTTCAAAAGACAAAAGCATTCCAATTATTTTATAAAATGTTTCAAGTAAGATTTCGTACAGCAGTTAAAAAGGTGTTATAGCAATGCTGGAAACTGCAACCAAATCTAATCAGATAAAGCAGGTTGATCAGTCCTGGCTTATACTCTTTACTGTAACATGTATTAGGAGTAAGAGGACAAACAATTCAACCATTCTGCTATGAAAACTTGCTCATAATTCAGCAAACATGAAAATAGGCTAGCGGCGACCTATTTGGCTATTTCTTGAAAGCATCCTTTCTTGCAATTAATCAGAAATCCAGGACCAAAGCTCTTCTTCACAACATTCAGGGCACTCAAGTTCAGTGCCTTATCCAATTTATTTCCCGTTCAAATTAAATTGTAGTTGAGTTGAAACTCACATGGGAATCTCAAACACTATTAATCTTTTAGTTAAGGTGGCTACCTGTTAACCAGAACAATAATGGGAAGTCTCCAAACCATTCTATAAAGTAAGAACTGTATTTCATTTTACCACAGACCACTACCCTACACTATTACACCCTAATATTTTAAAAACGCTTTAATGTCTTCCTCATTACCCTGACTTTTGCAGAAGACAATATTTTTAAAGTTTTTAAAGCTCTACCTACAAGACACAAGTGATATTTGAAAACAAGCTAATCAACTCTAAAAACACTCCTTTTTGTCCTTCACCTGATCTTTCACCTAGTCTAGGGCTAATCAAGACAAGAATTAAAATATTGTCACCACTGCATTTTTGAAGAGTACAGCACCCAACTAAACGAGCTATGACACTAATGTTGAGAAAGGATAACGTGCTCATAACACACCTTTAATTCTCTTGTCTAGACTAGGATTTAAGACAACACAGCTGCCAAAATGCATCCAACCCACTGACAAAGAAAGTGTTCAAGTTGCACTCATCATTGTAAACTGTACCTACACTATAGTGTTTGCCTTAGTGTAGGAAAAATTGAATACTAGTCCTGTATTGGAAACCTCTGGAAAACAAACCCAGAAAAGAACAAAACAAACTCCCCCCCCCCCCCNNNACAACACAAACCCCCCCCCCCCCCCCCCCAAAAAGAGCAGAAGCAAGCTAATGAATAAAAAAGCCCATAGAAGCAGATTGCTACAGTTCTTGTTACCTTAAAATCTTTATACATGAATCTTTATACAAGTCACTACGTGCCAGGATAATTTAGCACTGCAGTCCCAATTGCTTCCCTATTCTCTCTCAAAATGTTATCATCACATACCACCTACACAATTTACAAGGAGGAAAAAAGATTGTTTGAGCAACACTTGCAATGCTCCAGAAATTAAATAACCAGTAACCCCAGGTTTTTTCTTAGGTACAAGAAAAAAAAAATCTGACATTCAAGTATTAAGAAGAGAATTGGAAAAGAAATTTAATGGAAGGATTTAATGATTTTTTTGGGAGATCCACCCACTCAGATATTTCACATTTTCAGCTAAAAACTTTCAATAGCCAAAGAATGCCTATTTTTGAAATTTCAGTCTAAAAAGCGTGCCTGATAACATAAGAGCTTTAACTAAACACAATGTTACCCAGAATGTTTCATGTTTGACCAAAGAACGAGACTTGTTTCTATCCACACACAATCCAACTGAAGAATTATTTTGAAAGAAAATATTAAAGTTACTGCCAACTGTGTTGGCTATAAAAAACAGTATTTAAAGAATTACTGTCCTCTCAGCAAAACAGAAATTCAAAGGCAAAAATTTCAAAAGAAATTCTAATGAGCAATGACTTTTTAAAATAAATTTTTCCAAATATTCAAAATTCTGTGTCAAAACAGCCTAATGAAGAGCAAGACAGAAAACATTCAAGCCCAAGCATTAATGCTATATTACTGAACTAAGTTATGAAAGCAATTAAAGTCACAGTTATATTTGGTCTTTAACACATTAAATAGCATTTTTACAACACAGACACAATCAAGCAATATTGCACCATCGAAAACAAATTTAAGAAGTCTTGCCACATACTGTTCTACTATTTGACACTTGCAGCTATCCAAAAATTATCCACACATCTCTACAACAACATAAGCTACAGCAGCAATTAAGACCCAAACTCAGAAGATGATACTAAGGGATACAGGCATCATTAAAAAA